>JBCJKH010016372.1:0-17289 GCA_039877255.1 Loriculus beryllinus
AAATAAAATAAAATAAAATAAAATAAAATAAAATAAAATAAAATAAAATAAAATAAAATAAAATAAAATAAAAAAATCAGGAACTGCTCTACTTCCAGGAACAAAGACAGAGGGGAACTGTACCGGCACACTGCAGTACAGCAGATTTCCATATGGCCAATCCTTACATTTTTCTGAGATCCATCACCTCATCCAAACCGCTTTCTGGCACTGCACGTCTACCCTAATCTTTGTCACTGCTGTCTCACTTATTAGTACTTACTTACCTTTGTTTTTCATTTTAAAAGCTCATTGAAGCATTTGCTTTCAATAGAAAAGTATATAGTCTATGCAAACATAAGAAAGGACAGGTCAAAGTTGTGGTTAACTTTGACAGTATTACTTTAATATAAAAATGACATCAGCTGGACTGAAGCTGCAAAATGCATGGGTTCTATGGTTAAAACACATAGGATCTGCTGGTATCCAGGTCGATTCCCAGAGCCAAGCCTGAATCTATTCAAAAGCTCCATTTAAAGAAACAAAATGGAAGAAAATTTCCCAGTAGTAGGTCTATAAATTAAGCAAGTGCAATTCAGAGATATTACATAGCTGCTCATCCTTGCAAGTTAAAATTCAGGTCTTGTGCTGTCGACAGTGACGTTACTATTGCATCTTATTCCTACAACTCAGAAGGGGAGTCTGAGACTAATTTTTCTCATTAGGGCCAGAACAAAACTGCTGAACCCACATGGCTGCACTAAAGATCTACACCGTTTATATCGGTTTGTAACAAAAGAAGAAGTATTTTAAAGACAAAGTACTATAGAAATGATCAACACAAATATCAAGTACAAGTTTAAGGTTATCAAGAGCACATGTAAAGAATTTCCAAGTTGGAATAAGCAATCAGAGCAAACATCTGTGTAGATGCATTGGCTTATTCTGCTATTTTCTTTCTCCTCCTGAGTTTCATGATCTCCAGTGAGGGCGAAGTGTTAAGAAGCAGATCCAGTTTGCAAAGCAAAAGCATCCAGTGTTAGCACGGACATCATACTCAGCAGCACAAAATCCGCACCTTCATAAACTTTCACTCTCTTAGCATTCCAATCCAATTTCTGTTTATACATACGTCAATCACTTTGTAGATAATTATAGGATGATGAAAACTGATATAAACCGTTGGGAGCTGACAATATATATACTTTTATATATTTATATTTAGAGTCCATCATAGAAAAGTTCATATTCAAATTACCAAGTACACACAGGAGAAAAAAAACCCCTTCAAAATGACACTTCTGTTTCTGGAAACAACAAACCGTGATTTCTATGCAAATGGAGTTTTCAAATGACCTTCTCCTAGCAATTGTTCCCACCCTCCCTCCCACACCCTGTTCCCCACAGGTGTTTCTTCAGATCCTTTTTTATCATACATCAGTTGTTCCTCCAGTTAATTATCTGCTGTGCAAGCGTGTAACTGAAGACGGAAAGGAACCGTTGAAGTCTTCACACCAAGAAGGAATCGTGCTGCAGCCATGTTCAGTGACACTTTTGCAGTGCTCCAAGTCCCCTGGATCCCTGCTGTCTGCTTCAGCACTCTCCTATTTTCAGATAAAGGTGGAATACTGAGGTATATAAGTTCCGTGGAAAGTTTTAAGAAATACATTAGTAATTCAATCAAAACTTTGCCCAATGTCTTTGAATCGAAACAGCATTTTGCTTGTAAGTCTTTCTACTGCTGCAGATTGAGTGTGAATTTCCACTGTTGTGACAAAGAAGGACTGCAGATCTCAACGGTGAGACCACCATTTTTGGCATTTCGGCTGTCTAGACAGAGGTTGCTGCCAACGTGCCTCAGTTTAGAGTTGCTTTCAATTTGTTCCCATTTCTGAAAGAGGAAAAAAACCAAACCCAACAGTTACTGAGCTAGAAAAGCAGGAAAAGGATGAGTTCAACATCCTGTCCTTTGAAGTCTTCATAAGCTTCCCTGCCTTGTGCTTTGGAAAGCCATGAAAACTTCAATCATAGTACACAATTTCAATGATCCTTGAATAAGAGCATACGAGTTATGGCAAGCCTTGACAAAACAACTGCTTATTCAGGTAACATACTGCAATAGACACAAAATGAACACAATCGTGTTACCTGTGTGAAACCTTCGATCTGAAGGAAAAAAGAATCACAAAACTCATCCACTTAACACTGCAATTCTAAACAGAGAAGCAAGAATCACAACCACTGAAGACAACTTTACATAAGTATGTCAGACACCTTTCAATTATATAGAGGGCAACCAGCCAATCTGTACTGTTAGAAGCTCTTTGCCCAAGATGATGTCAAGTACAGAGTAAATCCCAAATACAGAATGTTAAAAATAAAAAAATTAAAAAAAAATTAAAAAAAGCTTTTTCTTTTATATTTCTAACACTGTCCCCTTAAATCTTATAAAAAAATCTTGTTTCCTTAGTTTCCTTTTCTGGAAGGTGGCAAAAATATTCTTCCTTCAGCAAGGAATAGCATTTTTGTTATCTGTCTGCAGAACTGGAAATACAGAAGAAAGCTGGCAGATGATCAGAACTGATGACTTAGCAGAAAGAGACGAATTGTTATATGACTAGATCAAAAAGATGGTACGACTGCAAATGTGATTTTCCTCAGGCATGGGAAAGATGAAGTTGGAAAGCTGCATTAATGACAATGAACTGAAGAAGTCAGGTGCTGTTATAAACAGGTCACATGTGAAAAGAAGAAAGAAAAACCATACTCTTCTAAGACAAAGATTACATAATCTTCAAACTTCACTGAATAACACCTTTCAAGAATACATTGTGGAATACATATTCTATTTCAGAAATCAGATGTGGCAGCTGAAGACTGTTACACATCAGTGCTTTTGGGTGAAACCTTTACAAAAGGCCACTGCTTGAATAAAACCTCTTTATGTTCATAAAAGATTGCACTGGCATATGAAAAGAAAAGCTCAGTACACAAGCTTATTCCTGCTGCTCTGCCACACATTCTACCTTTACACACACAAACAATAGCAAGACAGAGTGAAGAACAGAACCAATACAAGATATGATTACCACTGCATGTTCTTGCATCTCATTCAAGGAAGCCCTTGTCTTCCCCACTGTTTGCAGAGTGCATTCACAACATACTAACCTGTCTGCTATCATTTTCCCTGCAGCCCTGAAGTTTTATTAGTGAACCAGGTGCTCTGTCCACAACAGTAAGGCACAAATCCATATGTTTCACCGACTTGTCCTTTGTTAAGGCCCATTCCTAGAAAAAGAAAAAGAGTATACAAAATTAGATATACTAACACATGCACAAGGCACGCATGCTGTCTCTGCATACATAGCACAGCTAAAATCCTGTAAATAGCTACGTATGAATATTAGAACAGTTCATTGCTTCCCATAGAGCAGGAGAGGATAAAAGTTCCTTTTCAGACACAGTAATAGTCAATGCTTCAGTGTCAAGCTCAAGGCTGGCTCTTTGCTCCCTCTGCTGGCTTTGCACAAGTATAGCGGGCAGTCACACTGGTCCTCAGGTTTAAAATACTTGTCCAAGTATTTTTCCAGCTGTATTACTCCTCTCTCCCTGTGCATGTATTACACCCTCCCGTATCTTCCATGTACGACAGATTTACATATATGTTAAGATATATACTATTTTATCTATTTATCTATCTAAACCCTAAAAGCTTGGTCTTCAGCATCGCTGGCCACCCTTCCCATGCACTAAACTATGCCTAATGGGTAGCACAGTGAGGAAGCAGCTCTTAATATGATAGACACCATCAGAAAGCAATACATAGGACTGCCAAACTCAAGGGTAGAGGGAGAGTGTTAAAAAGGCTTGATGTACAATACATTTCCTCTACATGTATTTAAATATGCAGCTCTTAAATTGAGAGCATCAAAAGCTGCTCTGTATGTAACTGCTGCCCAGCTTGCTTGATCACAGCATCCTTCTACACGGGTCCTGCTCTTGTACTGGTGTTCAGACTCTCTCCATGTCAATTCTCCTCAAAGTTTGGTCTCCAGGATCTAGACTGGTCTTCATTTGTGTCATTATACTTTGGTGGAAAGAAGCTGATCTATCAACTAAAGCCAAGCTAAATATCCAAATCATGTTCATCACTACTTAAAATAGCACACTCAGCTTTTCTCCAAAAAACTAAAGAGGATTCAGAATTGCAGAATACAAAACCCTAGACACACAGGGTCAAGCCTGGCTACATTTAAATGTTATTTTGCAAGCAATCGGTGTTTCAGAAATAAACTGACTAATCCCATCCCATTTTTTAACTTATTTTCTGATACCATAATCAAATGTTCGGCTTCCATAGTCCCATTAAAATCAGCAAATTCAATAACTATTAAATTCTTTTGAGAACAGATGCTCAGGAAACAATCAAAACTTCTAACCCACAGGATTACAAGTAATCACCACTGCACAGGTACCATAGTATGCAAGTACTAGAACAATCACAGCTATGCAAAACAAAGCAAAGGCAGGAACACTGTACCCCTTTGTCTCCCAAACCTTTAGACTGAAAATTTTTCACTCTCAATATGGTAATCCCAGATGACAGCAAAATTACTTGGCTTTTCAGTTCTGCACAGTTTGCAAGATGTCAACAAGAAACATTAATAGACACTTTCAACAACTTAAAGAATTAAGCAAGTTATCTTCAAAGCTTATCAGGAATTACAAATGCCTTTGAAACAGAAGGCCCCTTTATAAGACTTATACTGAATAGTGACAATTGAAAATACTACCAGGGAAATGGTTAAAACTTTAATTTGAAAACCTTGTAGTCAGAGACAGTGAAAGTCTTGAAAATATTGCTTTATACATCTTTACCCTTCCATCAGAAGGCTGTAAGAAGATTCCCTCCAATCCAATATGAATTCTGCGTGGACACAAAACCTGGTTTTAAACTATTCTGCTCTAATCTGCCTGAATGTCTCTGAACAGGAACCTATTCAATACAAATGCATATTGCTTTGGCAAGGTCAGCTTCACAGAAGAAACCACACAGAAGATACGGTCAGATTCAGGGGAAGTGAGTTTGAAAGAGGAAGCTAACTTTGTATATCTATAGAGAACACAAAACATCATCAGAAACTCTCAACAACTCTGCACCAAAGCAATTCTGCCATGTACAGCCCTTCTAAAAACCACTGTGGCGTTCTGAGAAGATGCATGTACTTTCATAAAGTTGGTAGAAAAAGCCTCCCCAGATATATTCTCTTTAATAAGGAAAAGAAGCGTACTTCAGGTATATAATCTCCAGGTCCTTTCCAACTCCAACTATTCTATGATTGTATGATGGCAATGCATTCAAACCAACATTATTTATCTCCCAGAAAATAAGTTCTTTATTTTAGCCTTTGATTTTAGGATTTTCCCCTTCTAATTTAAATCAGAGTGAGCAAAATTCTGATACAAATTTGCTGTTGAATGAGTAAGTGGTGAGCCTTCAATTCTAATAGATGTACTTGAAGTAATAGTTTTGTATTTGATTGATAGTCAAGTTGATTCTGAAAAGAATTTAGTGACAAAGCAGCACAGAAAATAGTGAGCACACACATATATACATATTTCAAGAACAACAACAAAGTCACAACTGTATAAATAAGATTATTTAAAATAATTAATGCTCTCATTTACAAATTTGACACACTTGAGATTAGTTTAAGAGTAGGATTAGAAAGGATTTGCTGAAATGCTCCCTTTACTGTGAGTGAATTGGATACGACATTAGGCAACTCTGTTTTCTAGAAGAGCCAAATGGGGATTTAAGACAGATTTTTTTATAGCCTCCTACTGAAAATTAGAAATGAGTAGTAGGTTACCACAGTAAAGCATTATTCTACTTTTCTGATCTTAGGCCATATGCTTAATACAACCCAAATCCTTAAGCAAATATTCCACCCCACCTCCCCCCCACCCATCAAACACACCACATTCTTGAAGAAAAGCTTTCCCTACAAGTACAAAACTCCTGCAAAAGAAGTAACTGGCCTCTAGTGTAAAAGCAAATATTAATAGAGACAAAGGAAGGGGATAATCTCAATGCACACTGAATGAATCTCTGGACTCAGAATCTAATCCTGAATATGTAAAATTCTACCTGAGAGAAGACTTATTTACCCAATCTCTTATAATAGCTGACATGGAGATTTTAATCTCTCATAATAAGAGATATTAATCTCTAATAATAACTGATCCAGACTTACCTTCCCATCACCAATACACAGAACTTGCTTAACAAGTTTCACTTTATTTTTTTATAAAAAAATCACATCCTATAAAAAAAAAAAATAATGGCATACAGACCTGGTTTCCCCCAGCATTATGACATTCATAAACTCCAACAACACCATCTGCAAAGTGGCCCAAAGTGTCAAGGCAATTGGTACCCTGTTGCAAAGCCCCAAAAGCTATATCTTGATGATCAGGTACCCTAAAATAAAACCAGAAATATCTGCTTAATTCTATTTCTTTGATCTATTTTGGTTTTTTTTTTTTAACTCCTTGTCTTTACTTGGAGTATTTTAAGATAACAGGTTCAAGATACATGATGACTACTATCTGAAAATCTCAATCTTCGGAGGAGGGAAGGCAATTATCTGGTCATGAACTGATCAAACATGAGTAAACCTGCAAGCTTAGGAAAGAATACAGAAAGACCTGTACCAGAGAATGAGGAGTGGAAAGTGTTCCTGCCCACGGCAGGGGTGGGGTTTGGAACTAGACAGTCATGAGGTCCTTTCCAACTCAAACCATTCTATGATTCTATGAACACACAAACTCAGCACAAAAGGCAAATTAAAGATTATTTCAAGATGATCATTTAAAACAGCTGAAGCTGAATGCTATCAGTTGAGGTATCAAGCTCTCTTCGTTTTTTTTTCAGCCAAGCTAGCTTGTGGCAGAAATACGACATTCTACATTTTTCCCCACACTGTTTTTACTGAAGCATTGTAAAAGGGGTTAGAAATTTAAAAGAAAACAAAATCAAAACCCATCAATATCTTGCTGATATCTATTTTCTAATGACTGCACATAAAACTCATATAGTATGGAAATACACAGGCAAACCTGTTCAACAAAGTATAGCTGTGAGGTAGAGTCTATGAGTTCATGTCAAACAGTAAAGCAAGGGCATATTAGCTCCTTTTAAAACTTCAGTCTATAAAATGAGTATAATAACTCAGCAGAACAAGCACATGACAGATGACACAGAATAAGATGACATTATACTTAAGTAATGCTTATGGTAGCACATTTTCCAGGAGAGCTTGCAAGACATTTTTTCTGACAAATAAAACAAAAATAAATATCCTCTAGTACTTTAAAGAGACAAAGAATAACTTCTTCGGCATCATCCTGGTTTACGAGACTCTTCTGTCTATGTGGTTCTGTACATGTTTCACTAGGGCTGTAATGGCCGGTGCTCTTGCATTCCAAGCCTGTATGGCACTAGTAGTTACCCGACTGTACTGACATGAAGGCCCCCAGGAGAAAAACAAACAACAAGCATTCTTATAAGCTACACAGTGTTTTACTGTTGCAGTACCAATATCAGGTTGACAGCAGACAAACTAGTTTATAGTCTCAAATCTGACTTATTAAATGGTTATTGAACAAACCCCTTTTTATCATCTCAAAAAGTGTTTCTCTTCAAGGATTTTTCATTAGTTAGGATGCATTCATGTTACAGAAACTGTCAGCAGTGGTACCCCTCATTTTCCTCTTCCTTCTCCAATGCCCCATCCACTCCTCCCCCAAGTTAGTGATGATTATCCAGTGACAGAGAACAAGAGACAGAAAGAGCAGAGGACTGAGCTTTTTAGAGTCTTTGGCAGCTATTCTTGTCTGCTAAACATACAAGGCCCTCATCTGCTGACTCCCATTACTTCTACTGTACTGAGATTCAGTGTCTTTACTCAACAAGGCATGTGCTTAGGCAAAGACTAAAGCTTTAAAGGGACAACAACAGGATACAGAACAGTGTACTTCTGAGCAAGCAGCTTTTGTAGGAGACTAACTTCAGGCTCAGATAAATTGAGTCCTTTGGACACTGTTCTCTAAAATACCTGCTACTGCAGCTTACTAGGACGAAATGGCTCTTTAGAAATAAAACTAATGAAACCCAGAAGCAAGTAAGTCCACATAAGGCATTGGTTTCACAAATAAATTAAAAACCATGCTTCACATTCAAGGATGGAGAAAGAGGAACTGATGATACATGGGGAGGGGAAGAAATAAAAAAAGAGAGCACTCCACATTACCTTCAATTAAGCCAAAACTCACCGTAACTCAGGATAAACATTTTCAAGATACCACTTGAAGGGTTTGCAGCTAAGTCTCTTTCTAAGTTCCATTCGGCTTTGAATACTAGAAGGGGTTGAAAATAGGAGCAGTTTTTAAAGTCAGGCTGCTGTCTCCATATACATTAAGGAATACACAGAAAAGTCAAAAACAGTAGAGCTGGAGAACTTTATCTTCAAGAGGTAACACAAGAGCTACCACTGCATTCACTTCAGAACGTGCCATCTCACAAAGAATAAATTAATAAGACAAAGAAGTGCTTGTGACTTACTTGCCATAAGGTACATTCCTGGCTGAAGGCACTGCTGCGTAATAGAAATTTTTGTACTCATCCATCCAGACTTCTGCTGCCCTGCGTGTGTTTCTAGGGACAACCATATGAAACACAGAGGTTACATTTTCTTTAGCTGAAATCAAACCGCATCGTTTGCCCTTGGGTTGACTTTAATCTCTCCTAGTACTACATAGCCAGCGGCCTCAAGCCACGCAGAAGATTCCCTATTGAAAACCCAAGTAACGGAAAATTGTTAGACAGTAACATAACTGAAACCAATACATTTAGAATAAAATTTAGGCCTTTTCCACTCTCATCACTGCTCCAGGTTTCCATCCAGAATTTAATAAACATCTTGGAATTCTTTCTGCAAACTTCATGGAAGTTGTTAGGCTGTTATTTGGTTTGTGGGGTTTTGGGTTTTTTCCTTTTGTAAGAGTAACTTGACAGAAGCCAAATTCAGTAAGTGTTCATCTGGACAAGCAACCTAATTGGAAGCTAAAATCTCAACAATTGGCAATATTTAATAATGCTTTTTATGCTAACATATATATATGTATACATATATATATATGCTAACATATATGCTAGCATATATATGTTAGCAGATATGCTAACATAGGCAAGACCTATTCGGTCTTTTTCTATTCCTACCAGCAGAGTACTCAAAGTTCCAAAAGACATAAGCTATCGTGACATTCAAGGCTATGAACCAAGGAAGTCTGCTGTAGCTGAGGTAACAGAGGAGAACCAGTAACTAGAAAATATGTTTAATGCTTTAAAATTCAAGAGAGATTAATCATTGCAGTAAATGCAAAACCCACTAGCCCAAGGCCTTTATTTCCAATCAAACATATCTAAAAATTCCTAGATTTGTGTGACTGATGTGTTTAGATCACCTTTTGGACTGCAAGAGGGTAATGCCTTTTTCCTTTCCATGCCTTCCATGTAAAAC
This sequence comes from Loriculus beryllinus, assembly GCA_039877255.1. NCBI lineage: Eukaryota > Metazoa > Chordata > Aves > Psittaciformes > Psittacidae > Loriculus > Loriculus beryllinus. Next base: position 9,564 of record JBCJKH010016372.1, read on the forward strand.
TCATTTACTTCTATTGTTTGTATTTTTATGCTTAGAAAATTAAGCCTTATTTCACTTGCAACTGCAATGCTCTGAAGCTTATTTTACATTTGGCAGTAAGTTCATCTAAAGCAAGTGCAGTAAACTCAGTCAGCCAATAACTTCTTTAATATGATTTTCCAATTCAAAAGACAAAGTAGTCAGGATAAAGTGAGTTGTTCTTGCAGGTCACTGAAGAAAAGAGTCACAAGATAGACCTCACTCATCTTTTGTTTGAGGACTGATTTTTCCTTGAAAAAATCATTTTTTTGTAAGCAAAATCCCATTCAACCCAGATTAGCGAGCCATTTCATTTTGCTTTCACTTGCAGTCTCTCAGGTCTGTATGAGTGTCAGCTAATCATGCAACATCTGTCCCTGCTGCTTGTTCACAGGCCAAACTTTGGCTGTGAGAGAGGAACTATTCAGTTTGCCAGGGTTTAATGACTCCAAAGGCACTTTCAAGGCCAGAATGTGTGTCCGCATCATGCTTCCTCATACTCAGGGATGAACAGTTCCAGCTTAGTACAATGAGAGAACAGTAACCGTAGATGCTGAGAACTGCCTGAAGTAGTAAGACCCAAAGAAGGCAGGGTATTGAGGAACACGGTGTAGGGTACACTCAGCGCTTAATGCCAAGCCTCAGTTAATGAAACCTCGCATTTTGCATGGAGCAGACTGGTGACTGCAAGATTTATTTGCTCTCCCAAAGTGGTATATTAAGCCAGTACATACTAGCCTAACAAATCCTGTCAGACAGAAGCTATATGAGCCCACATCCAGTCTGTGTGGCGTAGTCAATGAAACCGGGCTTTCAGTCTCTCATCCAGTGTCACCAACTTCTTTTGGCTAAGGCAGCACATAAGGCAGCACATACTGACTAGTCAGCTGAAAAGAGGATGCTTACCCACTTCAGAATAAACTGCATACAGTCAAGGGACAGATGATGGTGTAAGCTAAAAAGTCACAGCTGCAAGATCAGCACAGATTCCATGCACCAAGTTTCTTGGCACAATAGTCCTACACATACCTGATAATACCTGCACTACAGGGACATCCCATTACCTTAAGTTTCTCATTCTCTCATTGCTGAAACTGATTTTAAGGCATTCTATTACCTTGGTTTGACAACCAAGAAAGCTAACTGAGGAGAAAGTCTTCAAACACACCGAAACTTGCCAACTGTGCTTTTAAGTGATATGCAACTTTCTAGGTGAATTAAAAAATAGTTCCGATGAAATAAATCATTTTAATGGTATTTCAGAATTTGGAACAGTTGGACAGCTGAGGACACAGGTAGATCTGGAAAGGGATTTAAGTATCCAAGACACTAGCCGGCAGGCTGCAGCTAGCCTCACCATTCAAGTACACAGAAGATCTCTTTTCAAAGTCATTTTGAACACAAACAGCAAAACCACAACGTCACTCTAAAAACCCCTATCATAGCAACTGTCAGTACATTTGAGTGATCAAATCACGATGAAGATTTGATTTTGCAACAGTAGTCAAAGGCTTTAATCCCAGTACAAATGCAGCATCTTTAATCCTTGCTAGTAAGGTGCATTCCTGATGTCTGTTGTACCCTTGCATCCACACAGACACACTTTTACCCTACTTTTCAGCTGAGCTACGTTTAAGTACCTAGTTATATCACAAGAAAACCAGGATCTTGACAACAGCCCAGATGGAAAAACTGCAGAGGAATGGGAAAATGGGAAAATATATTATTTATTTTTATAACATATTGCTATGACACCATAATTTTAAAACCTACCATGAAACGGAGTTGCATCCTAAGCCTGTGTAGTACAGTTTACTTAGCAGATCTTTCTACTCTCCTGATACACATTATAAATATTGGAATAGAGATGTACTAAGAGAGGGTATTTCATTGCTAGCTTTTGTTTTCCCAGAAGTACTATTATTCATTTTTCACTGTAGCATAAAATACAGATCTCAAAGAATAAGGGACCAGAAAAATCCCCCTTTTAACTACTGGAAGAAACAGGGCAGTGACTTTATTTTAGCAAACTATTAAATTCATTAGAGTCATCTTGGCAGGAAGAGAAGAATTACACTATAAAAATGTTCCTCAATCTAAGGTGAGACATGAGTCTAAATATATCAGCAGCTTTTAAATTCTTATGAATTTAAATACATCTATGTTCTGTGTTGCTTCATGTTAAATAGAGTCTGGGCTTCATATCCCTTCAAGGGTAAGTGAACAATTTTAGCTCCAGCTCCTAATACACAGAATCTTTAGGTGACACTTGTACTTCTTCAGTCTCCTATGCATCAAGTCCCATTCTCTAAACCAAAACCTACAGTGATTCTTCTCTGCAACAGGTAGAGCCTTGGTCAGAGTATCCACCATACACTGACACAGTACCTTTATGCACATTACTTAGAAAACACTATGAACATGAACCAAATTGCTGTTCTCACTCTGTAGAGTCAAAACTGAGGAAGTAGCTCAGTATTTCCACTTCTATTGTATATTCTATCAATGGCAAAATTAACAAGCATATCAATCTAAGCTCTTAATACTGCAGTTTCTTAAGTCTATAGAAATAGCACAAGAAAGGCAAACATGATATAGAATGAAGTTGCCAACAGACTGGCACAAAATCAGTCTACATAGTCATTCGCATATGACATACTGACCATGTATTAACAAAAAGTAAGCAAAGCCTATTCATGACTTAGTGTATTCTGGCTCCTAGTGAATGATGCAACTGTTTTTATAAAACTGAGATTTATAAGAGGGTTTTAAAGAACACTTTATTTTCAGAACCAAGCAAAACACAAACTTCTCAAAACTGCTAGGACACCACGCTAAGCATTTCTTCCTTTTCCAGATTCATAAGCTCCATCTTTAGAAGTTTCCCTTTTTTAACTCTCTTGTTCTTCTCTCTGTGTAGCTGCCTCAAAGTAACTTTTTTAAATTAGTATTTTTCCATGCTAGATAATATTGCAAAAGTTTATAAAGAAAAGATCCTTAAAATGAAATTAGTCACCTACTGATCACCTGAAGAAGTCTGAAACATTACTATTTAGCTGAAGACCTTAACAGTTACCTTGCAAACACGGTACCACTCCCACCAGGAAATGTGTAAGGATGCTGTTTGCGGAATACGTGACCCACTCTGCTGCAAGGGATGATTTCTAGGCTTCCACCACATTGCCAAACTCTGAATGAGATTTCTGAAATAAAAACATGAATGAAAGACCAACATCACCAAATACTGTAATTTTGAAGTATACCATTTACAGATAAGGCTTTTAGAGACTATTGCTGAAAAAATCAGTTACATAGTTTTCTGAGAAATTCTAGGACAAACAAAGGCATATCTGGCCATTCATTGTTCTCCAAGCTCAGGAGAAACAATCCTGTTAACTGGGAAGCAAAATCTGAGGTTAGCCGCAGTCCCCATGTTCAAAAACCATGCTGCAATTGGCCAGAGTAAGTTCTGTCTATATGTACCATTAATATACTTTGTCTAAAGGGTACACAACAGTAGATAAATTAATGATCTAGCTTATAATAAAAAATTTCAGCTAAAGATGGAATAACACAATAGATAAAATCAAAGCATTATAAAACAATCAATAGATTAGAGCTGCAAATGTATTATAGAAGATAACCATACACCCCGAAACACCATCTATGGAAGAAGTTACATCAAATCAAACTTGCTTTGGAGACAGAGCAAATAAAGATGCAGATTCTGTAAACTGAAGGTTATGGACAGTATACTTCTAAGCCAATCCAGTGAGCCATCCCAGGTAGTGAGGACGAGAAGGTATAGAAATATTTATACACCTTTCTGTTATTGAGATCTATGCTTCATTTCAAGGCTCTTTATAATAATTCATTATGTTTTCACAGCTTAAACATGGATAAGTATATAAACAATATAGCTCTAAAGTCAGTGTCTACCTTTGATGACTTATACTAAGTCATACTAAGTGTCATTTCTTCCCTCAGAAGCCTTCTTCCCAAATACACAAGTCATAAAAATTGCATTACTTCAAAAATTAAATTCAGAAAAAACCTAACTCAAACACCAAAACCACCCCCAAGGTTAGAGAGCGCGGCTTTTGGACTGTCTGTCCAGAGAAAAAGAATAATCATTTAAAACAAAACAAAAAAAACCCAAAAAACAAAAAATCAAACAACAACAAGAACAAAAAAAAAACCAAAACAAACCCAAAAAACCCAACAAAAACACAAACCCCCCAAAAACAAAGAGAGAGGTGATGTAATTTCAACTGTCGATGGTGCAAGTTAACTGCCCTTCTTCCCAATGGTCTTTGGTTTTACAAGGACCATTTCCTATTTGTTTTATCAGTGAAATTCTATTCTATCAGGGTCAATTAGGCATATTCATGAACCTCAGACAGTTAACATATTCCAATTTGTAGATAGATCATCCTCCAAAAATATTCATGACAATATTGTCTTTGCTAGCAACTTGTGGTCTTGGATGAACATGGGACAAGAGGCAAAAGTAATTTTTAAAGCAACTGAACATGATATTCTCTCTGTACATTTTTCACAGTACTGACTTCAGGGTTTTTTTACACATATATAGATGACTACAGGCTTCTCCATATCTAGCTCATTTTGTCCCATACTACTCAAATTGTGAAAGCAGAAGAGTAACAGTTTTCTTGTTCCACTTTGAAGTGTTATTTATGGACTTTTGCTAGACAGTTCATACAGCTATTAGCCCAACATGATGGGATGCTGCACTCACCGAGGGCAGCCTAGTGAAAGAAGACAGGGAGATCTCAAAGACAAAGGGTTTTGCATTAGAAAAGCAAGTACGGACCAAATGCTTGAAATCTAGTACCGGACTAATCTAAGCATTATTATATATAATTATTTTATATATATTATTATATACATACCTCTGAAACGAGGTAAAGTGAGATTCTTGTTAAAAATAAAGGTCAGTGCAGTACGCCTAAAGCTCGCTCTTTTTTAAATGATTCATTTGAAGGTTTAATCCAGAGTCACTGTCACCTATTGAATATATTTAGGCACTGAAAAAGTACTTTTGTTTTAAAAGTAATGAAAAGTTGACAAAAGATATTTCTAAATTAGGCATAGCTGCTTGTACTGTGTATGTTAATTTGATTAATTCTCCCCTCCATGAACTCCCAGAAATATCAGCCTACATGTATATTTTTCACACCTTAGGTTCTGAAAAATACCCAAAATAAAACTGAAAATAATGAATAGTTCTATGGGAAAGACAGCAAAGGAATACTAAGTAGAGAGAAGCAAACTAATTTTCACTTGCACCAACATGGATTCTAAAGCCTTTTAAAGAAGTAGTAATGTACAGCAACTACAACTTCAAGAAAACCCAGAAACTCCTTTAAGAGATGTTTTTTGACATACTCAAAGAATGGGAAAAGTGTTAATATTGTAACAATTTCAGCGGGCTCAGTTTTTCATTAAAAAGGCATAAACCAGCATGTCAAACATTATTCAGTTGCATGCAATAGTGCAAGACCTCTAATTAAGAGACTGCTCACTTTATTGTAGCGTGTCACTGATACACAGGACAGGGAATGTCTTACTCGCTTCCCAATTTAAGCAAAATTAAAAAAAGCCTAAGTTTTCAAATTAGACCCAAACCTTCTAATAGTTCACCCAGCTCTCCAGTGTACTCCAATTCTCCTATGCTTATCAAAAAGCATTGTAAAGAGTCTGAGAATGAGAGTTTACAAATTCAAGACAAGACTGAACAAACTTTGATCCACGTTATCAGTCACATCTAGCAATAATCTGAAAACTGGGTCTTCGTGGCAAAAGCTGTCTCCTCACTAATTTAGATAAAACACTGCAGGTCCATCTTGAAATTTGGAAAGTTGACATTATACTAACGTGAACAAAATCTCATAGACCAGCTGCTCTGCACACGCTTGAAAGAAAAATGCTATGTTTTATAAAGCATAAAAATAACAAAGAATTATTTTGCAAGTCCCTCTATCAGGTTATCTGCATGTAACACGAAGTTGCTGATACAGAGATACGCTTGAGAGTAAAGAGGCCTGATGATTGCGTATGCTGAATTTTAAACTGCACATCACAGATTTCCTGTATCTGGTGCATGTGTCATTTATTGCCAATTAAATCATATGCCATGTGATTTTTACTTGTCATCAGTTAGTCTGGCAGCTATGAACAAATCATTAGCTGTCTGCTGTACTGACTGACTTTGCCTTTTCAAGGAGCAGAGGGAAGGCACCCCAAAGTCTCCATCTCCTCCTTCCCATGAAGGAGGGAGAACAGAATGCAGCAGGAGCAGCAGTAACAGCTTTTTGCATGTAGTCTTCTCACCTTGAGTGGGGAGCTGTTGCCTGTGCTCTTTCCTGCTATCAAGGCCTCAATTATCAAAGCATAAAAGCAGCTGCTAAATTTCCAGAAAAAAACTCAGTCACTCAAGTACATGCTTGCAGCTAATCAAATATTTAAGTGCTCTAGTGGCAAAAAAGTGAGCACAAGTATCGCTGTACTAAGTTTATCCAATGACTTTCCAGCACATTAAAAAAAATGAAAAATTATGATATTCTTATTAATACAATTTAGCAACATACAGCCAAAACAGTGAGAAAAAGAAAGACAGAAAGTAACTGCTCAAAACATGTCAGAGGTTTCTTTGGGTACACTGCATAGAATAGTTAGAGACTGGACTGCAAGGATGCCAGTTCCAGACTTGAAGTTCCTTAAAGGAGTGTTAAGTATTTGGTTACCATGCCTCCATACTTAGTGTGCTTTCTACAGCAGACATTTCCTGGCAGGCCACGCATATGCTCAATGCATAAGCAAATTTCAGCAACTCAAAATACTCACGAGCTTCTACAAGTTGAAGGTATTTTAGGATTTTGCAGCTAGCACGTGCAGTAAAAAGGTTTCTATGCTTAGAGCTGATCCTAAAACACAGTACTTCGAATGTCTGAGATGCATTTCTACCCTAGAAAACTAAATTACTGATAGACTGGAAGTCTTGAGAAGTTGTAGACTTCTGCTCCTCTCCAATCTTCTTTATCTTAATACAAGTAATACCATTCTTAACTGGAGGAAAAACTTTGTTTAATATTGTGATGCAGAAAATAAAAAATCCCCAAACAACCGCTACTAAAGACAGATCTAACCACAAGGTCAAAGAAGAAATGGCTAAAAACCAAGTTCTTGAAGCCACTCCTCCCTCTTCCCTAAACACAACTCACTGAAACATCTGAAAATGAGGAACTAGGGCAAAAATGTCCCCTCAACCAGAATTATCTCATAGGGCCGAAGCAGGTGTACAGATTTACTCAGTTCAGATACCAAGCAGTATGATATCATTAAGAAATAAATTATTCTTCAGTCAGCTAAGTGTTAACAGATTTCTTAAGATGTATGCAAGAACATTAAACTCATGAACTCCTGTGTTCTACATTTCACAATTTAATTCCAGCAATATCTTAAAATATGCCTTACATGGCATATTAAACAGGATTATGCCCCTCTACTCTGCTCTCGTGAGACCTCACTTGGAGTACTGTGTACAGCTCTGGTGTTCTCAACGTGAAAAGGACACGCAACTGTTGGAAAAAGTCCAGAGGAGGGCCTCAAGGATGATCAGGGGACTGGAGCATCTCCCATATGAAGACAGGCTGAGAAAGTTGGGGCTGTTCAGCCTGGAGAAGAG
>JBCJKH010016372.1:17389-29134 GCA_039877255.1 Loriculus beryllinus
TGCGACATTAAGTAGGCTACTGTACAACTATATACGCTACATTAGAAAAAGCACACAAATACAGCTATCATTTCTGCTGCTGCTAATTAAATATACATTATTTGACATGTATTCAGCTCTAGTGAGAATATGAAATTCCTTTTGAATCTCTGATTACAACCCTCAGGCCACTATAACTACAACTCACTTTCACTACTGACTTAGACAAAGAGATATGATCTGTAGGTATGTAAGAGAGCTTCTGACTCATCAGCATTTACATCCTACATTTCTCATCTGTTCCAAACTTGCTTCCATTAGGAGTCCAGATAAGTAACCTGGAGGCCTATGCTCAGTTTCAGATTGAAAATAAATTATATTAATATGTTTGTTAGTATACTTAAGATGAATAAATACACACAATGGCTTGATAATCTTCCTTGTGGACGACATTTCTGGACCACCCAGGTTACAAATTATATACTTCAGACTTCTGTTCAGTAAGCAGCTGCTTACAGTAATTACCTAAATTGCTTCCTGAAGCTTGCATGTTAACACTTTACCAGAAGTGTAGAAGACACATGCATGCACACACGCCTGGAAACACTTTGAAATAACAACTACTGTATGTACATGTGAATCTACCTTGTATCTCTGGAGAGCTTCACCTGACAGCAAGCAGTCTGGCATTTTACACCAGTATCCACTCACTTTAATTGGCGTTTTCTCTTAAAGTTTCCCACATTAACTGACAAGAGCATTTGGCAGTATTTGCGCATCATGTGTGGTCCAAAGGCAGGTCTTTAACTGTTCTCTAAACACATCTTTATCCTCTTAAACAGTAGTACGACCATAGTTCAAAACTTACATTTTTAAACAGACCACCAACCTGCATAATAGCATATCTAACTTTCCTAAATGAATGGGACAGCTGAATTCAACAGTAATAGCTGATATTTTTAAAGGGTAAAAGCAAGTAAGCTAGTATTTTTAGGGACTTGTTTAATAATCATCTTCCTAGAACGTGAACTGCATTTTCTCACTGCAACAATTAGTTTTCCCAAGAAAACTGAAGGTAATACAGTAGCAATGGTGTGCCTGGATTAGTTAGAGGACTGAAACAAGGCCAAACTGACTTCTTAGCCTTAGTCCTGCTGTGAACAGTTCGGCATGGTATTCTTCAGAAGAAAAAGCGATCTAGCTATTGGGCAACAGACACTTTTCCTGTAACATTACCCGCCACATTGTCCCGGCAAAACAAGATCAAGGCTAAATGGAAAACAAGAAAAATAATGTGAACCTGTAAAGTATCTTCAGAAATCACAGAGATGAAAATAGGAAAAAAAAAAAAAAGGAATTAAACAAAAGACTGCTTCTAAGAGTATACATATTTGGGACATTCAAAGACCCAGTGTTATGCCTATTTGACTTCTGGGGAACCGCAGAAGCACTTTGCTACAATTTAAATCAGAAAGGTGACCTAAACCAAATCTGAAAGCAACTCCCTGCTTGCCAAGACACTGCAGGCAAGTGGAGATACGACAGTACTGAAAGACTTTGGAGTGACCTAATTATCTGTATTTAAAACAGAAAATACAGTTAAACCACAATATATTCTAGCTTAACAAAATTTTATCTTATTTTAAAAGGCTTTTTAAAGTTGCAAGATTTATAGGTCTTTATGAAGCACTACCTTGGTCTGACAAGAAAAAAAGGTCGCAAGCTCTAGCCAATGCAGGGAACTTGCCAAACAAATAGCCAGCCATGAAAACACTCAAAAGCTCATCTTCTCATTTTCTGAATGCTCACTGGCTCTTTCACTAGGAATATTCTACAGAGAAGTTTTAACAAACACAGTAGAAATTTTCCATAGAACAGGTTAAGGAAGTTTTTCCTCTACGTGATACAGCACTCAGAATAAAAAACTGGAAATTACATTTGCTCATAGAATAGCAGCCTTCTCTATAGTATTAAATATATTCTAATCAAGTGTTTGTTACTTACCAGTGCAAACTGATTGACTTGGACATACAGAACTTCAACTTCTTTTTCACTGACTTCTGTGCCAAACCCTTTATACTCTTTGTAGGCCTCAAGGTAAGATCTGAGCCATTGTTCCTGTAATTTTCTGTTAGGATAAAGGCTGTAGTCTACCTCATTTACCCCTGGAGAAAGAAAAAATACTCATCAGAACCTTACGGAATCTCAGTAATGAGATTACAATCACATTACTGGACCACTTTCCCCTTCCCCACCCCCAACACGCACAGATTGATATGGATAAGCATAAGTATTTTTACTTTGATCTACCAGTTACATGTTGGCAAGAATTTCTCACACACAAATGAGAGCATTCAACATAGCAGACAGATTTGCACTGTATATGTTTTCAGCCACATAATCTACTTCTATCTGGAGATTCAAGTCTGGCTTTGAGAGAAGCCTCAACAGAAAGTACTTGCATTATGAAACAAAAGGCATCCCAAAGGTATCAGAGAAACTACATTTCATAGGAAAAGGGACTTGTATGCAACAATACCCAAGGCTGAATCCAGATGTATATACACTATTACCAACTAGGCTCATATTTGATAAAAATGTATTAGATGACTACCTCTCCTGCACAAATTATTAGTGTAATTAGAAGTTTTACCTCCATAACCACTCCTTCTGACCTGTTTTTCTTCCTATACTAGAGACAGTCACAGGTCAGACAGAGTCTTGCCACAAGTCAAACCTGGGTCACAGTTCACTCCCACTAGCTATGATTCCCAAAGAACGTGAAATTCTTCTTAGGTCTTACTTTTATGAGGAGTGCAATTCCCCCATATCTAAACTCTTTACTGCATCAGATCCACTTAAATTTAACTTAAAAAAAATAATAATCTGATTTTTACTGGATGCAGAGAGAGTAGCAGAGGTGAATCACAACTGTTCCTCATAGGGAAGGAAAAGGCCACATGAGCCTGCCATCTGCAACTATGGAACCACACAGTATGGAATCATAAATTCTCAATATACACTGCTGCAAGGGATGCATTCACTGTATTTCATTACAACAGCTTCTCTGCTGTGTCATTTCACAGAAGGATATTGTCAAAGCTGCGAGTTCTGTATCTAACTACTAAATAAACTTAGGACATGATATTCCTTTTTCTAGCTTAGTAGAGCTGCAAAGGAAGGGCACAACTGGCCTGCAAAAGGAGATATTAACACACCTTGATACCATCATGTATCTAGATAGAGAAAAAGCCAATGTACAAGCATTAGGGCTTGTTGGTGGGATTTCTGTTTGGGTTTTGTTTCAGTTCTTGTTTTGTTTATTGACTGGGTTTTTTGTTTGGTTTTGGATACTTTTTTTTTTTATGAAACCAGTTTACCTTTACCTCAGAAATTCACTTTTACCTGCAAATTCATTGAAGTGATTTCCAATGTCATAAGCCAGGTAGTTGTATCCAGAGTACTCATAGTCTATGAACTGCACATCACCTATGTGAGACACAACAACAACAACATCAGAGCCCATGTCAAATGAAGTTATAGCCCTAATCCTTTGGTGTCCTTTGACGTTTTGCAGAAAAATAGAACACACCCATACTTGTGCCCAGTTGTGTGCACTGAGACATTCCAGGGTAAGGCTGTGATTTTTATATTACAAGATTTCCATGAATATTCATTCAATAAAGCTCTTAAATAATTACTTAGAGCTTACAGTTCTGTTTCTTAACTCTGAATAGCAGAGTTTCAATTTTAACTTCTACCACATGAGGGCAACCTTTATCTTCACAATAAGAAATACAGTAGAGGACCTTCTATTTAAACTTTATGTAGAAATACCAGATCAATTTCTCCCTGACTTAAAAGAACAGTCCTGTTTATTCTCACAAAAGTGTGTAACCACAGTGTACTAACACATTGCACCATGTTGATATTTCCTGCTTTCTCCAACAGCACTTACGAAGCAAGACTATTCTTAATCATTGCTTTTTTTAGCTGACTAAAACTACTCTGAAGAAACCACCAGGCTCCTCAAGTCCTCAAAACTATGAAACTGTGTACTCCTATGTAAACAAGGGCTATTAAAGCAGCAAACAACCCAAAATGTTTCCAAATTACATTTACCTGCAGTGAAGTTGAGGAAAATGCTTCACTCAGGGCAATACAGCATTGAAGCTGCTCAAGAACATTTACAGCACATGAAACAGTCAAAGCATTAACAAGATAAATTAGGTAAAACTACAGCTCTTGTATTTGAAATGAAACTAACAAAATTATTAAAAACATCAGAAAAGGAAACAATGACTTAACATAAGAGCTCTTTGCATTAGAACATTAAAATGTAGAATCTTACATTTCCAACTGCTATGCTGAAATGGGCAATTTTTACAGTTGCACCTTTCTCCTTATCTGTACCCACTCTTTTGACAACTACCTACATATTTACTCAATAAGGCCATATTCCTCCTATTACAGTGAACAATATTAGCATGACTTAAAGTTCAGAATTCCAGGTCAAAAAAATCAAGAGTAATGTTAATGTTATATGTTTCCTAGACTAAGAATTCTGAGCATCTAATATACTGCCCTCTCGTTAAGGTTTATGGGTATCATACATATCAAATACCAGTTTTGCCAAATAAATGTCCTGAGTTATCACAGAACAACTTTATTAAAAGTGTTCCTTCCTACACAGTTCATCTTTACCATATTTGAACTACTAACACACTAATGTTTTCCAGATGGATAAAACTTCTCATCTAAGCACTTATAATGGAAGTGAAAACCCACAACGCACACACACACACAAAAAAAAAATCACTTAATCACAATGCTCCCAAGTCAGAGTTTATCTTTATTCACACAGTCAAGGCGGACTACTTACTAAGGTTATGAGGTTAAACCTTTTAGGCTCTAACAAGGCAACATGAAAGAGGCCTGGAAAGTGGCAAGCTCCTCCCAGGAAAACCTAGTTGGCAACACAAATTTAGGTTTTCCAAAACTGAAGGGACAAGAAATTTTACAGCAGCTGCAACAAGATCTTAGAATGATGTCACAGCTTAGCTTCTGATACTGCTTGACATCCATATGCTTGTGCTTTTCACTGGTTCTTCAGCACTACTTTTAAGAAGAAACTCCTGTAAGCTACAAGCAAGTCAAAATATAAAGCACAGCCCTGGTCAATAGTCTGCTACACTACTCATCTCCTGGACCCCCAAATATTTTATGTTGATTGTATTTACAGGGGCTTTTTTTCTTCCTCCCTCACACAAAATACAAACACAAGTAAAAGTCTACTTGAAAAATATCAACACAAGAAAAACTTCAGTATTTCATGTGCAAATTTCATCCTGAACATACTTACGTGCTATTTTTAGGTACAGGTAACATTTAAAACTTACTTCCAGATATAAATGATATTATATACAGGTGATGTTGTTACTAGGCACTCTCCTATGGAGAAATAAATGCATGTGAAAAAGTGGATAAGCCTCCAGTCAGTGCACCAGTAGCACAGTGCATGGCTCCACAAGGGAGTAACCGTGCCATGCCTAATCTGTATCAGATGAAGAAAATCTGGCAAACTCATCTGACATGATGAAAGTTAAGTGAAAAGTCCTGCATTTTTACCGTTCTCTTTCAGACCTGTGCTGCTGTGGAACTCAAGCTTACATTTAGTTTTTGCATGAAGGCTCAAAATACATAAAAAACCCCACAGTTTTATCTGTGAAATAAAGCAAAAACTTTAAAGTTTGCTACTTTATAATATATAGTTTACTTCATAAAAGCATAATGCATGCACGTCCCAGCTATCGTGTTTTAAAAGCAGAAGCAGCTTTGCATTGTTTAAATATCCAGGGTATTAGAAGTTATTTTTAAGATTTAACACAGTTAGAAGATTAAACGGTGACTTAAGACACAAGATTTAACATAGAAAAGTCACTCCTAAAAGATACCGCTTAGATTAGTAGTTAAAAGCAGCTAGCTTTTGTTTTGAGGTTTCTATTAAGTACACAGAACTTGCACATCCCACCATATCACCAAATGCACACAGACCAACAAGAGACACTATTCTAAGTGCATTTGTGTTTTATTGAAGTGAGACATGATTTAAAACTGAGCTCTATCATCTCTCTGAAGAAGCTAGTTATCAATAGGACTAGTGATAGCAAGAGGATCGAGTACAGAATCATAGAAGAATTGTTAGGGTTGGAAAGGACCTTAAGATCATCTAGTGAAACACGTTCCTTTCTTCCAGAGGTCTCCTAGTATAGGCAACATGCAATGTAATCTATAAAAACCATGTAAAGATACAAAATGGAATACCTGTGTCCCATATACCCAAAATCAGTTTTTTAAACAGATCAAATAGCAGCCAATAGACGATCTGCTAGATGATCTCAGGGATCTGAAAGGTAAGAGAATAATGACACCTTCCGGCTGCTCTTCACTTTCAATGATTTAAACAAGATAAACAACTTTCAATGTGCAAGTCCTAGCTGTAGTTACCACAGCAGAATGACGTATCCTGAGTTCTCTCCCATCCTGTTCATCAGGTGAGCCACTGGGGCCCTAGAAAACAGCTTCATTAAAGACAATGATCTACACTATGAACATACGTGAAAATTCACAAAAGGGGTCACGTACTCAAAGAATAGTTTTAGGTCTAAATACCCACTTCAGTTTTGCAAAACAAAACAGGTTTTCAGATCAAAACCAGAAGCCTTAAACATACCTCAGTCTTCAGAAGCACTGAGCACCCACAGACTCCTACCAAAGATCATAGAAAACATTGGGTAGGCAGAGGGAACAAACATAACAAAACTAGCCATCTACCTTCACACTTAACTTCCTGGCATGTGATTTTAATACATTCAAAAAGAGCACAGACATATACAGACAAAAATTCTGATACTTGGTCTTACTGAATAGCAAATATTTGAATACTCTTAAAACAGCAGATACTTTTGGAAGCTCTGAGGTCACACTGGAAAAAACAAACCCAAACTTTAACAGCATCAGAACATATGGTCTATAAATAAGCAGTACCAAGCACCAAGCATATTTTTACTATCTTGATGTCCAAATTGTAATTAAAACCAACATGAATCTCCAAGTTATATCCTTCAAAGACTAGATTGCACTGATAATTATGAGTTACATAAAATAACACTCACAAATTTTCATATCCTGAGTGACCGAAAACAGACATTAACAAAACAGCAAGACACAGTTCTCAGCCACAGGATGAACAAATGGAAATCAGATGAGTGAAACTCCACTAAATGAAGCTAGCACTCAACGTGCTATTCCAGTCTCATAAATAAAATTTAAGAGCCTGAGACTGGTTTTTCTTAAAAACAGTACTTGGCACAACTGTAATTTCCAGTCTGAAAACTTAAGATTAATTTAGTGCAGAGAACAAGTCTAAAGCAAAGCACTGGGACAAGCCATAATCATTCCAACTACATTCTACAGGAGTGTCAGTATCTGTTGATAGTCTGTAGCTTAACCACACACACACACTCCCCCAGTAAATGTTCAAATCAAGCATTCACGAACAACGCGATAATACAGTGTTTCTAAAACTAATATACGAGTTATTTTGGTTTTGCTAGCTTCTGAAAAGCCAGATGAGCACTACCAGCTTTGAATGAAATTTACTGAGAAGAAAAAGAAAAAAGGAGTTAATCTTACAAAGACCATTTCTCTCTTCTAATTCCATTTTAGGGTCACCAAGGCCTTTGAATACACAGAAGCCTTTGTAGATAGAACAAATTTAGCAAGAGTACAGCATCACCAAAGCTGTTAACTACCTTAATACAGTTTGATACCATTCCTAATGAAGCACATCTTTAAAGACTCTTATTTTGTGCTCTTGCAAAATTATTTTCGTACAAATAGAAGCTTTTGCTCTGCTATACAGCATTCCAGCAATACATTTATTTACACCTTCTACTTCTAAAATTCAGGCTCCGAGACTGATACTTTTTTTTTTTGCTCAGTAACAAGTACACTATTAAGAAACAGCTTTCAGATGAAAAATATTCTTTCTACATATGGCGTTGAGGTTTGGTTACTATGAAAACAGTACCTGCTGCACCCAGACTGCAGAAGTTTTACAACATATGATACTTGCAACATTCAAACATAAGTTTGATATATTTATTTCAGATTTTCAAGTCCCCCCCAAAACTGTTTATAACCAGCTTGAAGCCAAAGCAGTTTACATACCTCCCTCCTCCCCACCCTGCCCCCAAACACTAATCACTCACACACTTGTTATTGTAGGATTGTTCATAAGTGATGCACTGCTGACACTGTTTTTTTCCTTCATTCTGTTTACAAAAAGAAAAGCATATAGCATTTGTTTTTAAAGTAAGAACTTCAAGCCTAATGATCATGATATGAACGTTTTAAAGGAATTCCTCCTTTTTTTTGCAGCATGGTTTCACTATGAAAAATTACTTTTATCGCAATGGGTCTGTTCTGGAATGCTAAAACTCAAGGTAGTTTCAGTACTGAAAAAACCACACAGTAAAAAAAAGCACAGAACAAACAAAAAAAAAACCAACCAGTTTTGGTGCTACAAAACCACAACTCCAGTGTCTGCAAGACCACAAACTGATGTGTTTTTTGCCTTCCATGTTTCCCCTACCTATTTAAGCAAAACTATAACCCATCACTGAAACTAAGTAAACCCACTGAAGTTTGGTACTAAAGTCTCAGAAATTAAAATTTATGTTAATAGCATTGTATGTTTGTTTTACATTAATGCAGTGTACATATACATACATACGTATGCATATACCTATAAACTAGAAGCTCTAAGGATTCCTTCCACAAGTGGTATTACACAGAGGGAAGCTTGTATTCAAACCACTGAGTTTCTCAATTCACATGCATTCAGTGCTATCTGACACAGAAACTGGTTATACATACACATCCAGTTTGGGCACTAGAAACAACTACAGCATGTTTGTATTGGTTTGTATTTAGAACTTAAGTTGCATAAGCTTAAGATGTCAAAGACCAACAATGACTGATAGAGAAATCTTCAGTTCCATTCATTTACTTCACGCACTTTGGTCTTCCATACCAACAACTTCACCACACTGTCACAAACTAATATGAAGCTATTAGAAGGAACGGCATCCCCACTTTAAAATAAAATCTTGATCTAATTTGTTCAAGTTGTTGTACTCAGCTGAGATCAGGTATTTGAAATAGGAGGAAAGCTGGACATTTTAACTGCACAACAGCCATTTTAGTATCACAAGCTCGCCTGTAATCGATTCATTTAGTAACCGAACCTCAAACCACTAAAATAAAAGAAACCAGGTTTCTACAGATATTTCATAAACTATAATGAAGGCAATTTTTAATAACAAATTATGAGTTTTGTTTTATTAGAATAAAAACAAAAGTAATTTATCTTTGCCAAGACATGTATTACCTACAACTGTTCAAATAAAGTACGTAATTACAAAAGAAATCTTCAAGATGCAAAGTTCCTTATGCAAAAAACAATGCTATGTTAAGTGACACAGTTTAAGTATCACTAAGAAACTTCATTATGAAACTGTCTTCCCACAATCACAAACCAGAACAATACACATATCAAAGGAGATAATGTCTTCAGGCCATTTTCTATGCTGGTATGATTATTCTTTTTCTTCCTAAAAACACTACACAACTGGAATAAAATTAACATGAACATTATGTACTCTGAAGTCTAGTCAGACAGACAGATTAGGTATTAATAAATTAATTAAAGAAAAGGAATGCCAACATTCCTCCTCTGTACAGACCATACAGATGAGAATTAGTCAATTAAGCACTTGCACAGATACCACTACCATTATATTGGGTCTCAAGAGCTCAAACTGAGCTCATTTGAACAAGTCAGTAAAACAACACCACTGATGTAGCAAATACAACTACAGCATAAGCAAAGATATTCACTACTTACTGTTTAGTTCAACACCTACCTCTTTTCTTGTTGTAAATAATATTCTTACACAACAGGTCATTGTGACAGAGTACCACTGGTGATCCTAAATTTGACAGTCTTTCCTTCATCCAGGCCATCTCTTCCTGAAGAACTTGAGGACTTGGAATGTCACTTAGAAACCTTTTCAGGTATAAGAAGTTTGAGACTTAGTATTTACCACAGTTGGTCCACACCAAGCATTTGTAATGAAGTAACTTATCTGCAACAACAGTCTAGATGAAAATAGTTCAATATACCTTTCTCTTGAAACCAAGGCACTCGCCCCTGGCAGAACAGCAGTCAAATGATGATAATTATTACCCCCTTCCTCCCACCAAAAACCCCAACTCTGAAAATTCTGTGCTGTAAGCATGACAAAAAGTCAGGAGTACAACCTGAATCCAATCCTGCACATTTTAAAGGAGCAAAGATTAAAGGAGTTATGGCATGGATTTTATTAGCTTCCTTCAACAAGAATACACAACAGGAAGTGCGATACGTATTTAAACAGAGGAAATAAAACTTTCATTTTAGTTCTAACCGCAGAACTATTGGAATATGATTAAATAGCCATTTTATCTTCTAGATTTAACTGAAGTTTTCAGTTAAGAAAAAAAGAACAAAACCAAACAAAAACAGAATAAAAAAAATCCCACAACTCTGTTAGAGCATTCTTTAATTACAATGCAGAACTCAGCAAGAAGAGAAGCTGACATAAGATTTCCAGTTTCACAAAGAACATTTTTAAGCTAGAATCTGCTTCCTGAGTGACATGAAGTTTAATGAAGTATACAGACACTTCCACATTAGTTTTAGCTTAAACATCTGAGCTCTGCTCCCAGAAAAACCCTTGTCTTCAAATCAAGCTTACAGCACAGAAATTTTACTTAGGTGAAATGTGGCTCCTAGTTTTGCCATTCCTTTCATCCCAATCTTCCAGTGACTGACACTAGAATGCTTAGAAATACTTTTATCTGTTAAGTTCCTACGGAAAAAAAAAAAAGTTTTATTTACAACTCAAGAGCTACACTGGATGCTAAGACCAAAATGTAATTGTACCCTTAAAACTCAGGTGACAAAATTATTCACACTCCATGAGAGCACGCATCGAAAATTACCTTTTTCTCCTCTGGAACAGAGCCTGGGAGGTAAAAACAGCCTTTCATTAACTTTACTTTTACATCACCATGTTCTGGACAAATTTATAAGCTAAACAAATACGGGATGGCTAAGAGGCACAGGTTAGAAGGAACAAGTAGTACTACTGCACTCCAGGAAACATGATTCCAGTATTCATCACAGAACACAGGTATCAATTTGAAACTAATATCTCTCTTAAATACTGTTGAGACAACTGCCTGAGGTAGTACATGATTTGACACTGGCTCTTTAAAAACAATAAAGAAAACTACCATCATTTAAGTGTCCAATCAAACCAAGAGCTATCTGTATAGATACACAATATACAAATTAAAGACTCTCCTTATCTAACATAGGTATATAGTGACTTCAGTAGACAAGAGTATGACAAAACTCAACATTTTACAAAATTAAGTGGTTTGTATTACCACATAATGTTGTTAAATATTCTTCTATCCCTCACCAGAAAGAATAACAAGTCAAGAAAGCACATAATAAAACACCTACCTCTTATTTACATCCTCATCTGCAAATTCTGTGGGTATGAGAGAGAAATACTTCCCCATCTTCAGCCACAGATTAGATTTAGGGATCCATCCATTGTGTGCATGAATAGTATGGATTTTAGCAAGCTG
>JBCJKH010016372.1:32270-49986 GCA_039877255.1 Loriculus beryllinus
TGAGGTGTCCCTGCCCATGGCAGGAGGGTTGAAACTAGATGATCTTAAGGTCCTTTCCAACCCTAACTATTCTATGACTCCTAAAGTTAGTCTGGCTTCTCTACAATTTTGAGAAAGTACTTAAAATTCAAGACCTTAGCCTTCAGCCTCAAGCACCATGCCAAATTTAAAAGCATTTGACAAGACCCACCATCCTCACGTTGTACTTTATAACTAGTACACAAAACTTAAAAGATTGAAAGGCATCTTAAGTCCGTATCATTGAGATGCACATAAATGAAATTTTTAAAGCCCTGCAACTTACTGGACTTTGACCAGTCTTGCCATTGATGCCTGAACATACTGAAGATGAAGCAACTGACTTTCTACAGAATAGAGCATTATGCTGATATCTAATTACAACCTACTCACTGCTTTTCAAAAAATTATGGAGGTATACTACACAAGCATTATGGAGGATACTACAAGTTCCCAGCTAAGGAAAGGGGAGAGCAGACCAAAAAATACCCCATTCTGTGACTGCTGCTTGTACTTTTACACATGATAAGCCCTAAAATAAGTTACTATACAGGCTGAACTCCTGGAGATTCTACCAAACATCAGGCTAGATTCTGAGTTATTGGGCTTCACACACCAACTCACATGCAGTCAGGCACTTGAAATTCCACTTGATTGATGCCTGCAAGGATAACACAGCAGTTCTTCATGTAAAACTACAATCCAGGACAGCTGTACAGCTCAGAAAACAAATGTTTGGCACTTTAAAACTCTCTGCCCTCTGTCAACTCAGACCTAACTAAAGAACTTGCTAGCTGAGCAGTACCCATACTAATGCTAGCTATTAATTAGGCAAGTAACTGAATGACAAGCCATTAAGATCCTCAGGTGAAAAGAAGCTTCACAAGCAAGAATACCAATGTTTGCATAACTCCTGAACATTTTCCTGCAGTCTTAAACATAAAAAGTAAACAACTTAAAGTTGAGGTTATCACAGCAACTGTAGTTTTATCCAATTTTTCTTTAGCGTTTACAGTTATGCCTCTTCTACTCCATTTCTCCCAAAACCCTAATAAAACTTGATTAAAAAAAGATTAAACCTTACTACAATGCACAAAACTTCCTTTCAGGACCTTGCCTTAGAAAAACCAAGAAGTAGCGTTAAGTTGGTTAACATACAGTTAAAACATACACAATTTTCATTTGGGTGGACATCCTCCAAGCTTAACTTCCCACCATTCTTTAGGAAGTACTTTTATTAAAACTACATGACAATAACAGGCAACTTCTCTACAGGCATCACTCCTTAGAACCTTGGACAATTTGGATGTTTGCTTGGGGTCTTTTGGTTTGGTTTTTCTTGTTGGGGAGGTAGGGTGGTGTCTGTGTTTTGTTTTCTTTAAAAGCAAAACATAATTCTGAATTTTTTACTCCTTCTAAAGTAGGCTTTATTTTTAAAGGTAAAGGACTATCACTCAAACAGAAGTACCAGCTTATCTGTTAGTCTCATAGGTTTAAAGAAATTAAGCACTAGAGGCAATTTTAATCCCTAAAGAAAAAATTCAGAAGCTGGCTCAAGTCTCCCCATTTAGTAAAAGACTGTCAGAGCAGAAGATGCCATGTTTTAGCTACTGTATCTTGCTTTTCTCAGCACCCCTATGTGATGAGGTGAAAAAATTCATGAATAAATGCAGAAAAGGACTTGTTGTCATGACAAATTACAGCTCAAGTTCCTGAGGAAAGATAAAGAATAGCAGAGAATATGAATGTCCTCCATTCTCTCAAAATTAAGACTTCATAATTTATGGACACATTTTATTACTTGCTATTATTCTAATAACCCAGAATAAGAGACAAGTAATGAAGACTCTTGCCAAAACTGTCTTTATAGCAACTGTCACAATCTTAATTAGTGCAAGTAAGAATACTGTATCATTTAGCACACTATACTATTTTTTTGCTTAACACTTATCACAGATGTTTTAGGTTTTCTCCACGTACATAAGCATACTGTTGCAGCAATGCACATGCTGTATCAAGAGAGGGATGATGTGCTTGAGCAGTGTTAACCTAATTTGAACAGACAGTACTTAAATGCTTTTCAAGTATGACCTACAAATTACACCTTTATGGTACAATAACCTTTCCCTTTGTACAAGGGATCTCCTGTAAATCATCTAGTTCATCTTCTCAAGAAGGGACAAGTAAAACCAGTCACACAGGACGGTGTCCAGCATCTCCAGGAATTCCAGAAACAATACAAGCTGCCTGGGCAACCTGCTCCAGCATTTGACCACTCCCACAGGGGAAAAAAAAAAAAAGGTGTTTTCTTGCGTTCAAATGGAGCTTCACATGCTTTTTATTCCACACCCAGAAACTCGTCTGTCACTGGATACTGAGAAGAGTCTTGCTCCCTATTCTTCACTCCCTCTCATCAGGTATTTATACATACTAAGACCCCTTTGTTCCAGGGTAAACAGTCCCACCTTCTCCTCATGGGAAAGATGCTCTTCATGGCCCTTTGCTGGACATGCTCCAACGAGTCTGCTTATTTCTCACACCAGGGAGCCAAGAACACAACAGCACTTAAATACGGCAAAACAATGTATAAGTACTGGTTCTGATATATTTCAGCATAAAACCAGAATAAACTCATTAAAAGTTTTAAAGAGCATTTTGCAGAAGTGATTTATGTTGAGCTATCAATGAAGTTACAAAGGATCTTGTCTGCCATACTTAAAGGAAAACTGAAATGTAGAAAAAGCTCTTATCCTGTTTTATCCTCTTATCCCCTTTTGCAGGGTCAGAAGTGAAATCTCTCTTGAATTAAGGAGGATCAAAACCACTATGTGGTTTTGAAAAAAAAATAAAAATTCTATGGTCTTTCAAAGGGCAAAGGCAACAAACAAAAGCAATAATTTCCAGCATACAAGAGGACTACTTTTAAATCGCTGGAACTTGTGCTAACTACAATCACCTAATAAAGCTTGCTTTTCTCACCATACAAAATTCTATTATGAAAAAGACAAGTATCTGCGGTCATCAGAAACAGTGATACTACCAAAAAAAACAACCCAAACCCCAATTCAGACATTAAGTGGTGCTGATGCAAAGAAATACTAAGAATTTGACTTGTTTATGCTGTTAAACTTCTGGCCACTGTACAATTTCTATCATACTGCACAGGTCTATTATCCCTTTGCAACAAACCTCATTAGTGTTATAATAAGAAATCCACAACAAGGAAATTGGACTCCCTCAACTGATAATTTAGGAACTCTGCTTATTAGCATCTATTTGTAACATGCTGCTATAAGTAATTATTTACACCCAGAAGTATTTTAGTTATTGCTTTTTAAAAGGCAGAAGAGTTTGCTTACTTTTCCAATAGGATTAATCAGAGTACATAATTTCCATATTCCATGAGAAAACATCTACTGTTTTCTGCCAGTAAAAGAACATAATACTTTGTCCTACTCAGAATGCCTTAACCATAGCATTTAAAGAATCAGCTTAGAATGCCTTGCCTGAAACGTAACTTGACATGCAGCAGAGCAAAACATGAGTTCTGTAACAAAAGCACCAGTTGAACACATAGAGAATGAACTCAGATGATATGGATATGATAATCAGTAAATTCTGAAGGCCATATGGCTAAAAGATGGAAGAATCTACAGAATGTTATGAATAGGAGGTAGAAAATTCTGGATATAAATTAAAAAATATAGCCAACAGAAGCCAAGAAAACGATGTAATAAAAACTCCAAAAGCAAGATTCTGGCACCCTCATAATCTGTAAGAACTTAATTATTGTGTTGCATATTTAGCACGTTGTAATACATACCTTCAGGTGAGGTGATGCAAAGCGTAAACTAAATCTGAGAACATGTCTGAAAATGTTATTTATACAGGCTCACAGACTAGTCAGATCTAGCTGAAAGTTCAGGCTTTCTAGCTCTTGGGAACAAACAAACTGTTTACTGAAATGCAGGCTTAAAGCAAGAAAAGCTAGAAATAAACCTGAGTCACTTAAATGCAGTCTTAGAAAGCAGCACATGGTAGAAACAAGACAGGCCAAGTGAATCCAGGAAAAGCAGAGAAAACTCAACCAGACCATGAATCATCTTCGAGACAGAATTTACCATAAAAGCAGTCTTTTCAGCAACGATCAGGTTATTAGACCCCCAAAAAGGGCATGTAATGGATAACTATCTCATAAGAAAGTGGTTCAAGAGAAGCTTGTATCTGACCCTACTGTTTCAAGTGTTCAAAAGAATGAGAAGAACAAGAACAAAATTATGACCACATGTAACAAGCACAAACAGGCAGAAGTGTCACAGGGCATATCCCACAAGAGATGTAAAACCAAGCAGATTTTTTTCTTCCAGGCTGTTACCACATCTATAGAACTATAGAAGGCAGCATTGTACTGCTGCAGAAACAGAACAGGTATGTGAAGTTTCAGCATACATAAGCAGAAATAATGTCCAAATCTCCCCCAAGTTTGCACATCAAGATCTTCAGAAAAGAATAGGCTTTTAATACATGCTTCGTTAATGCTCACAACATTTCAAATTTGCACTGCAAGATATAATTATATTTTTCCAGGGAAAAAAATGAAATTCATAATGGCATATCCACAAGTATACATCTCTCAAGAATTTAACTTCTTGACACAAAGCTAGTTATTTCTCCATTTCTTCTTTCTGCAGATATTCATAAAAAGAAAGCCTAAGTACAACTAGTAGAAAATGCCAGCCTTTGGTAAAATCTCATATTCAGCAAGACTTACAAGCAACATCAACTCAAAAGTCTCCAGACTCCAGAAACATATCCTCTAGATCATTACACTGATCAGGTGAAAGCCATTGTCTACATGATCTTGGTGGTCATGGTCAGATTATCAGGAATAAAAACTATTTAGCATTAAAAGTACCAAAGCTAGCAGGGAGCCAATAAGTTAATGGCACCATTCTATGGCAAGTTTGGCCATAGGCTGAACTAGCAGTTACCTACTGAATTCTTGGGGTGCCCTGCCCCAGAAGCGTGGAGAAAGCAGTACCACCACTACCTATGCTATACAGTATTACTTCAACATGATTTTGGATACAAAATCATCAATCCAGGCATCCTCCTTCTTCAAGGAAGAACTCAGGGCAGCAGGGGGAGTGGGGGAAAAAGGGCTCTTATGGTGCGGGTTTCTTATTTTTTGTTTTGGGTTTGGTTTTGTCTTTTTGTTTGGTTTTTGGCTGTTTGTTGGTTGGAGTTTTTTTTGTTTGGGTTTTTCATTTTGCCTCTTTGCCCTCCCTCTCCCACTTAAGATCTTGACTGAAGTTTCACGTCCTCCATATTCTCAACATAAATACCATTAAAAATTACATTCAATAGTCTCTTATAAAATGCTACGGTTGTCACCCCTTGTAAGGGCTGGTTGTGATCTAAATGCATGAGAAATGCAAGCTTTCCTTGATGGCAGAAGAAAGTCCCAAATTATGTATTTTTCATCTTGTTTCTGAAGAATATTCTCCTACCTGAAAACAGTAAACCTCAGATAACTAGATAAGACAGATTGTCCAATACTGATGAAAACAAGTACAAATAAATCATGGAATAGTTGGGGTCTGAAAGGACCTTAAGATCATCTAGTTCTAACTCCCCTGCTATGGGCAGGGACACCTCACCCTACACCATGTCGACCAACCTGACCTTAAACACAGCCAGGGATGGAACAATTTACCACTATTTTGGACAACCCATTCCAGTGCCTGAACATCCTCACAGTAAAGAACTTCTTCCTTATACTTAACCTGAACTTCCCCTGTTTAAGTTTAAACTCATTACCCCTTGTCCTGTCACTACATGCCCTGACGAAGAGTCCCTCTGCAACACCCTTGTAGGCCCCCTTCAGATACTGGAAGGCTGCTATGAGGTCTCCACGCAGCCTTCTCTTCTCCAGGCTGAACAAGCTCAACTCTCTCAGCCTGTCTCCAAAGAAGAGATGCTCCAGCACCCAATCATCTTTGTGACCTCCTCTGGACTTGCTCCAGATGCTCCATGTCCTTCTTACACTGGGGACACCACAACTGCACACAATACTCCAGGCGAGGTCTCACGAGAGCAGAGTAGGGGGCAGGATCACCTCCTTTGACCTATTGGTCACGCTCCTTTTGATGCGGCCCAGTGTATTTAGATTTCTGGGCTGTGAATGCACACTGCTGGCTCATGTTCAGTTCCTCATCAACACCCCCAAGTCCTTCTTCCACATTCTGAAAGCTAACAGAAATGGAGTTGAATATGTTATTCTAAATCAAAGAACTGATTTGCTGCTCCTCCCCCTGAAAAATTTGAAATGGCCACGTAATGAGGAAACAGGAACTAGAACATCTTTGCTAGCTACCTTCCTTCCCCAAAGTTAGAAGTCTACAGCATAAGATACATGCCATTAAATAGTCAGGGGCAAGCTGTGCCTAAGCAAATACCAATTCTCTGTACTTAGAACCAGTCACCAATGCAAACACCTATTTCATGCACAACTGGATTACCCCATGCACTACGATGTGGCATATCGATTACATAAAACATCACCAGATGCACAATTGCTGCCCCACCCACTGACAACACAAAACCAACCCTTTACAAGGGATTGAGATTACCAAACTTCAACAGCTTATTAAGAATGGAGAAACCAACCCACCCTTCAATGATATCTAACACTGCCTACATTTCCCACCTCCTGTAACACTGCATTCAAGGCAGATCTCAAATTACATTTTTTTTCTTCCACAACACATCAGCAACGCAGCTCATTCTGCAACTCATCTTTTCTTATCCTTTCTTTCACTCATCACTTCTCCACTTAGATTTATTAGCTCCTCAGGAGGTTAACCAGTGAACTCATTCCCTCCTCTTTACATGCTTAACTACTTCCACAACTGCTTACGAGTGTGATGCCCTAAAAAACAGGTAAGCAATAAAAAAAAAATCACTTGAAATATGTAATGAAACTGTGATACAAAAATAAAAAGTTAGTTTCTTTCCCAGAGACCAACATTTTCTGTTTCCACTCAATTATTTCAATGCTTCAAATTCCACACAGACTGTTTAAATAAACTATGAAATATTTTTACTAGTTCAGAAATCTGAACCTAATCAGTTTGTTACACAGAAAATACCAGGATCAACACAAGCAAAGGAATTAGAGCAGCAGCTAGTAAATACTGCCTGAGGAAAAGCTAGTTAGCGCAAGTCAGGAAGAAAAAGCAAAATGGGAAAAAAGCTAAAAAAGTTAACCTGGTATGTATAAAGAAAAAAGGGGGAGAGGAGGAAGGAAAGTGTTGTTTTGATGGTGAAAGTACAACTCTTTGTAAGCATAACCCTGTCTTGTACCTTCACATTTCATAGCTACAGAAACAAATTTTTTGCAAAGAATTATAAAAATTCTACAGTACTAAAGTCATGCAAACTGTCGATAAATGCAAAGACCTATATCTTGCCAACAAAGCCAGTATCACAAAGCAAGCAAGGTCCAATTATTTCAGAGAATAAAAACTCAAACTTAATTACACTTATCTGGAGATATAAGTAATTTGCAGGATTCAGAAGAGTCTTATTAAAGGAATTTATCTCTTTGCAAACTTCACCCAGTCTGGGCCAGAACAAGAGCACTGTTTGCTAGTGTGTCATTTTTACTACTTTATAGCTCTGATATATCTGTTGGTCTAACCAAATAATGGTTTAAATTAAAACTATTAATATTAAGCCTTTTTAGCAATGAAAACAAGCAGCCTTTAATAATCACAGTAAGAACTTAGAATAAATGTTAGAAATTACCTCAAAATGAAAAAAAATTCCTGAACCATAACATTACATTGTAAAAAGAATATTATGTATTAACTTACTAAACCCTTCATTATGACCAGACCTACCAGATGTAAAATAGGTCATGGAATAAAAGATTCCTGAATCTGCACTTACTGAAATGGTAACTAAAGCTTCCCATACTGTAAGCAAATACAGATCCTCCTTCCAAAACGCACCTCCAAAAATAAAACAGAAAGTTCTCAAGGCAGGCAACAGATCAAGTTGCAACAAATTCCAAACTGTGATTGTATTTGTTTTCCATCAGGAGGGTGATACAACCTCTTCAAGATAACAAAGAGTTTAAACAATTATGTCTTTAAATTTGATTAATAAAGAATTGTCCAGAATATAAAAAATGGCATGTCCACTGTCACAATTCAGCCCACTTCTGGATTTAGCAAGCAGTGAGCTCTTCAGCAGAAGACTGGGAGAAAGACCTCTAGAAATCCCTTCCAACCTGAACAACTCTACAATCTTACTACTAAAATCAGAATCAAAAATGACTACTGAAAAAAAAAAGTTTTAACAATATTGCTTTGTATTACTGTAAAGCAGAGAAAGCAAACCTCAAGAATTTAAGACTTGGAAAACATAATGCCCTATAAGCATAAGGTGTAACACCCTAGAAAATGTAACAGTTTTACGCAGCTCTCAGCATCTCCTCAGATGACAAATGCACAAAGTATCTACATGAAGATTAGCATTCAGACATAAAAACTTTATTTTCCCTTACCAGTGTATGATAACTTGAATATTTGTACTGTACCATACAGATAACATTCACCTATAACTTCGGACAGAGGAGATAAAGTAAAGCTGCTTGTGATCCAGCAAGTAACTGGCAATGTTTACAGATGCTATAGACTTCCTGATAAGTAATGCAATGAAAATAATAGTGAATAAAAAGAAAATAGAAAATTTATCTTCTATGCTAGCTCTATGCTATGATGCAAATAACTTAAAATGCAGAAATGTATTCATGACTTCAGATACTTATCTTACAGAAAGCAAGGATTAAGCACTAAAATTTTTGAAGTACACTGTTACAGAATTGTTTAGCTGACAAAGCAATTTGACACACAACAGTAAACTTTTACAAGACAAGTTAATTAACTTTTTAAAGTCAAACTCTGGACTCTTCAACTTCTTACTAATTGTTTTGACCCAAGAAGTACTAAGTGCAAAGGTAGCTAACAGCAGAGTTCAGCAGAGGAAGTAGTAGTTAGTTCCACCTATCAATGTTCTTTGTCTACTTTGCTGTGATGCTGCTGTTTCAGATTAGTCAAGCATATTTTCCATGCAATAAATGATTTGTACCTTCATCTACCCCTAAACACATGCGTCTCCAGTATGGGGACTCCAAGGCCAACCTGTTCACTCCATCCTCTTAAAAACAGTCATCCTTCATTTTAGCATCAAGCTGCGTGATGCATGTGTAACATGCCTGTGTAACAGATTGCAGCAGCAATGGTGATAATACAGCTAGTTTCAAACCACATGCATTCTTGCTTGTTATGTATGCACAGTGGTTTAAACACAGACTAGAGCTAAAAATAACAGGCCACTGATGAGCTTCATGAACAGGATGATCTTCTGCTGTTCAAACTGAGCAAAATTAAATAAAGGGAGTTGAAAAGTTTTGGTCATAAAATAATTTGGTTTAAACAACACTCAGACAATTTTTAGACAGAATCCTATAATCACAGACATTAGTTTATTACTTTAGTATTGCATTACCACATTAACCCTTATTCAACACCAATGGTACCAGTGGTTTTTGTTCCGTTAATTGCTTCTTCCAAAGAGGGTGCCACAGGAAGGAAGCAGCTTTTTTTTCTTAAGCCTACTAGAAATTTCTCAAAATGTTAGAGCTATCCCTCCCTGAGAAAATGTTTCATTTATTAGAATTCCTGTATGAAAGTCCAGCAGGGAGCTGGACTCAGTGAACCTTACGGGTCCCTTCCAACTCAAATATTCTACTGATCCTAACAACCCTTAGTATTACATGTTGTAAAGCTATTTTTATTGCATCTCAAGATGTTGGGACTCTGCTTAACTTATGGCTTCAGCCTTCACAGAAGTTACCTAGGAAAACCTCATTAACTTTATTGTCATACTAACTGGACTGTTACATGTCAAGTTTCTTTTCCTATCAATAAACTTCAGAAAAAATCGGTCAGTATTTGTGCTATTATCTCAATGTGCTCAGTTTTCCTACATAAATTAGTTCCAGCAGCTCTCGTCAGAGGAACTTGACTAAATTAAAACTCTTCCACTTATCAGTAACTGCTGAATAGCAAGAGTTTAAGAACATACAATAAAACGCTCAACTAAATGCAGGCTACAAGCAAAAGGCTGCGTTAGCCAGGTAAACTGACTGAAGGCTTGTATGCGGCCAGGTTAAGTATATTCTAGAAGCACAAAAGCAGCCAATCCTCGAGCAGATGACTCGTCATAAATACAAATGACGGCTCACCTAGAGCACACCACAGACTAAGTGGCGATACTCCTGCATGTGGTCACGATTAAGAGATGCGTGCAAGGACGTTAACGGGGCTGATACCGATACCCTCAGCCTAAACCCAAATCCAGCAGCGAATACAAGGCCTGTATTTACACTTATTTATTCACTACTTGAGAGGGCATGGGGGGAGCCCACCAAGGGAGCGCCTCAGCCCCGCGGCCGTTATCTCGGCGACCGTTACCAACAGCAGCCGCAGCAGCCGCCGGCCCCCTTTCCTCCTCTTTCCCCGCCGGCTGTCTCTGCCTTCTCTGCCCCAAAGAGGAGGTAGGAAATCCCCCACGGCCTTACGAACACGCCCCGCTCTGTAAAGACCCGCCGAGGGCGAAACTTACCCCTCCTCCCCCTCAGCCGACACCGCAACCCTCAGACGCCGGGCCGGCGGCGGGGCAGGCTGGCAGAGCGGGGGGAAGAGCGCTGCCCTCCAATAACACGGGTAGTCAAGTTTCAGCGCGGAGGGCACGGAAGGAGGAAGAGGAAATGGAGCGGTGGGGAAGGAGTGCCGGGAGGGGGCAGGGGATGCTGCCGCGCCGACACGCCCCGCCGCCGGGCTGCCTGGCAAATGGGGCTCGGCGCAGGGGGCTGCGATCGCAGAGCGACGAGGGAAGGGGGAGGGGAAGGAAGCGAGGCGGCAGCTCCCCCGCACAATGGCCGCCCGCCCTCCCCCCTTCCTTCCTCTCGCTCTCCCTCTCTCTCTCTTCCCTTCCTCCTCAAGCTGGGGCCGCCGCATGACCCGCTCGTGGGCGCCGAGGAGCCCCGGCCTCCCCATACCTGCAGCGTCACCTCCTCGGGTCTCCAGTGGGGCCGCAGGCGGCGCAGGAGCTGCAGGGCGCCCTGGCGGTAGCCGGGCCCCTCCCGCTCGCTGACAGTGATGTCCAGCTTGGGCACCTCCGGGGAGCCGGGCGGGACGTGGATGTAGTTGGACATAGCGGCGGGCGGGCAGACAGGATAACAAGGACAAGCAGCTCCCGCTGATGTCTCCTCCACGGCGGACCCGGCAACTGAGGGGGAAATTTCCACTTGTGCTCTCGATAAAGCGGCTCCACCTCCCCCCGGCTGCGGCGCGGAGCAGCCTGGGACAGCGGGCGGGGCTGGGCGGTGACCGCCCTCCTCCTGGCCTGAGGCGCTCACCTGCCTGCCTGCCTGCCTGCCTGCCTACCTGCGGATGTAAGGCGGCGGCACCGGCGGGGCGTGATGAAAGCTCCCGTGTAGCGTTGGAGGGGGAGCGGTCCCCGGGTTTGCTGGGCATGAAGGAATGCGGCCGGTACCGCCCAGTCAATCACCAGGCGAGCGACTGATTGTAATCAGGCTTTGAGTTATCTGCTGCGGTTAATTTTTGTCTTTAATTTCTGTGCCAGCCTGCGTTGTTTCCCCCGTTGTTTTCCCCGCTCCCTCTGCTCCAGTTCCAGCCGGTTGCCGTTTGATGCTGCTTGTGGTCCCTCAGGGCACTGGGAAAGGCTCACTCCACCGCCCTCCCTGATCTAAGCGGCTTCGTAAAGATCGTCTTTCTCATGAGCGGTACAGAACAGTTAAATTCTTTGTTTTATGCTGAAAAACTCGGTGCCTTGAAGTTATTTTCAGGAGAAAAGAGCCCAGACTATACCACAGCATTTTACCAATCATGAAGGAAAGAAATAAAATGTTCTCTCTTTTAGAAATATTTTAATGCTGCCCCTAATATTCCTACAAGTACCTGCCTCCCGTCACATTCTGTGATCTTCCCACGTAGGAAATACCGAAATCTCAAGAAGTTCCTCTGTTGTAAAGCAAGTTTATTAAGATAGGCTAAGACACAAGAGCTGCATAAGCAGAATAATGGCTGTTCTCTTCCCTGAAGAGCTGTTACTTTAAATAGACCCAGACCAGGGGAAGGGGACGTAACTTACGCTCAAAATGAACAATGCTATGAGAGAACCAGCTAGTTCTACAGTTTTAGATCTCATTTACTTGACACGAGTTCCTCTTCCGAAGTGTAGTGCTTTAGTAACCTTCCATTGTGTCACCCACTACAGTCTACTTGTGAATGTCTTCTTTCACGAAGGATCACTGTCATCTTGTCACTGAAAGGTTTTGCAGGACCTCACTATTTAAGTGCCTCATCACTTCTATTCCTATTGTTCTTGTTGAACACCTCACCTTAACCAAATATTTCTTTATTCACTCACGTGTATGCCTTTTCTCTCAGATATGAGTACACATTTGGAATAGTCTCTCAATTATTTTGCAACTAATTTTCTTCCTTTTTTTTTTTTTAATTTCCTGTGATTCCTCATGATCATTAACCTTAGTGTCCAATTCTGTCTCAACTCCAGTCAAGACTAAGTGGTTAGAACCTTCAGAGCCAGGAATATTAGCTTTGTGAGAGTTCAATAGCCAAAATTTCCTTCTGTTTTTTTTTTTTTTTTTAAGTGAAAATGCAGTGTTTACAGGTTGGTGTTACTAGCGTATGTTATTCTACACTAATAACCTTTCCTTATCAAGGATTAAAAGCGTAAGAATACACAGGTCTGAATCAAATTTCAAATGTCATATATTTCCAGATCTAAAGGTTGAGTATATTTCTAGTGGCAATATGCTTTTAGCTTGCCTTTGTTTAATTCTGTTCCCTTGGAAAAAAAAAAAATTGTTTAAAATTTAATAACTATCTTTCCTGTGATTTTTGTATCTGTCTTTTAAATACACTGACTCACCACTCTCTTAAAATCTTCTTTCTCAGTCTCACCTCATCAGACCTACCCATTTCTTTCATTAGCCCACTCTACTTTTTCTTCTTTAAAAGTAAGGACATTTTGAAAGTTAAGCTCCCTTTTTGTTTGGGAAAAAAAATTCTTCATGTACACTCACCTTTGTTCAGTCCTGTAAATTAGAACTACCACAGTAGCATGATATCACTCTATCTCATCGAGCATGTGATACATGGTGCACTCTGCTTCTGCACAGGCAGTTTGGTAGATGATAAACTAAGACTTCTTGTGAATTAAAGGGAAAGTGACATTTTTGTTGAAATAAAATACCAAAGGTTGAATGCTT
Source organism: Loriculus beryllinus (assembly GCA_039877255.1). NCBI lineage: Eukaryota > Metazoa > Chordata > Aves > Psittaciformes > Psittacidae > Loriculus > Loriculus beryllinus. The sequence continues at coordinate 45,679 of JBCJKH010016372.1, forward strand.
GAGCTTTTGTATGCTAATTTCAACCAGAACTGGCTGAAAGCTGATACTAAACATAATACTCCTACCAGAAGCTTTTGGTTGTTAATTCTGGGAAGCCTTGCTAACTTATCCAAGTCTGACTAAATTTCCAGAAGTTGGGTATGAGTATATTTTAAACATAAATGGGGGAAGTTGGAGCAGTCGTGGTGCTTGGATTATTTGAGAATGAAGGAAACTGAACTTCTGACAATTAAATATTTATCAAATAGATGAAAGAACCAATAACATGTAGGCAGTAGCACCATCATCTTCGTGATAATGGCATAAAGACACATCCTTTTTGCTTGTCTGCATGATGCACTGGGAATTTTTTAATTCCTGTTTGAAACAAGTTCAATAAAAGTTATAGCTAGCTACTCACTGTTCCCTTTCCTTTTTGTTTCCTACAAATATTTGCTGTGTCCTAATCAAACCACAGAAAATACCTTCTGACTGGGTCTCTTTCTCATGTTTCCAATAGCATTTCTTTCCTTTTTGAAAAATTTATTTTCCTTCTTTGTCTTTCCCCCCTTTCTGACACCTGTATTCTACAAACTGTGAAATGCATTAATAAGAACCCTGCTGGGTTCCTCACAGGCTAGAAATTGTTCAGAGGCTACACACAGATTTGTTCTTAGAAAGACCTGATGTTACTTCAAGTAAGGACCCAGGAATAAAAAGAATGTGTTTTCTCTTACTGTTTGATATTTTCTAGGTACACCATGCTAAATTAAAATTATTCTGAAGCTGACAGTAGATGGGCACAACACTGAACTGAAGAAAACAGGGTGCTTTAGATCTCTCCCAGGCTTGTATACTGACTATGCAGCCTGTTTGACCTGCTTAGCCTCACTGCTCTGCCATTCTCTTTTCTTTCGTGTGCTAATCAGAAACCAGGTTATGCTATTTCATTTATTCCTACATTTTTCTTGCCTTTAGGTCAGGGCTGAATACTTTTTAAGCTCATTAAAAAAAAAAAAAAAAAAAGCACAAAGGAAAGAGCAGCATCAGGCTCAGAACCAGTTTTAACTTCCCAGGTGCAGTTCTCCTGGCTGCTTTCCAAACCCAGTAATTCAGTAATTGCTTCAGAGGAACTCAGTGCATAAATGTGATTATAAATGGGAAGTGTACATCTTATAACCATAATTAGTTTTAATAACATTTTCCATAGCAGACAGTTTCAAAATACTTTCTATTGTTCTAATCTCACAAATCCAAAAATTTAATCATCAGAAGGTGAAATCTGCTGTTAGACCAGTCAAGTAGCAGGCCTGGAAATAATTTTTTACTTCCAGTCCAATCCTTTGATCGCAAGCTTTCTTCAGTGCTTTTAAAGAATGTCATCCCTCTTGATTATCCAGCATGTACTATTTGTGTCAAGATGAATCACATCTCTGTACACACAGTGTTAAACTGTAATTCAACTCTTTATTTATTTATTACATCGATTTTTAAAGTGTCTGGTGCCCTAGCATCCATATTGATTTACCAGCAACAACTCTCGACACAGAAAGTTGATAGATCTGTCATGTGTTTATTGTACTCTATAAACAGATTTCATTTTAATCTTGGTGAAGACTAGCTTGAAATAGATCATTTTATAAAAATCTTGACAGCTTACAAATTTCTCCAAGATAGATACTGCTTGGTATGTTGTTGAAATGGTAAAAAGTCCTCTCTTGTGCAAGTTGCTTGCAAGAGTAATAGATTATGGCTTTCTCAAGAATATTTTGAAAGCTACATGTGATAGCAGAGTAGAAACTTCAACAGTTTTATGGCTTAATTTTCTAGTAGGCTGCCAATTAGTGACACTTATTTGACACATTCCATATGATAACATAACTCCTGACTATCTAACCCCTATTTTTTTCAATATCGGAGTGGTGCAGTGCCTAATGTGGTGTGGTAACAGATGTGATTACATGTGAAAATAGCTTAGTGATTTCCAGGTCTTTTAACTTTTCAGGATTTCACTCGTAAACCTCAGCAGTTTCTAGTAGAAGTCTGGACTTCTGTGCCGACAGACTTGGTTACCTCCAAGGCCACATCAGATGAATGCACAGGTATCTTTCCTCTGTGCTGTCCCTGGCTCCAAGTCCATGAACTGCAGGCTCAAATGCCATGGATAGTTATCCAATTACATGTCCTGCAGGAAGCATAAGCAAACTAAACAAAATGCCTAAACATGCATGTTAATTAGTCTCAGTGCAGTGAAGAGACAAAACCTGATTAAAACCTGCTTAACTCAGTAGGACCAAAATCATGCTTATGCTTAAGCAGGTGCTAAATGAGAATGAGCAGCTCAGCAAGGAATTCTGCGAATTCTCCATGTTGGTAGGGCTAAACTGTACATTTGTTTAGGGCTATTTATAAAACATTATATCCACTGGGTATAAATAAAGAAGATAAAGTCTTAGGAATAATTACACTGCTCAAAAATGCAGGTTAAATAAAACAGCAAAAAAATCATAATTAAGGCCAGCGTCTGCATTCATTTGAATAGATGCATCTGTATTTTAAAATTTGAAGAGTAATTAAAAGTTCAGTAATCCTTGACTAAACTTGAACTGTACACAGGTTCAATGAGTTACCATATCCTGGAGTTTTTCTCAAGGGCAACAAATACACATCTGTATAACTACCCAAAGAGAGCCTACTTAGGCAGTTTCAAGATGCCTTGCATGCAAGAATAAATTCACCTGCAGTAATATAAGAGGAACTGTTAAATGGCTTTTGTGTCCCTTGGAAATTCAAGGCTTTCTAACATTTTATTGACTAATCAAACATCCTCCTATGAAGACAAGTTATAAATCTCAGCAATATGACACACTCTCTGTGAACAAAGACAGTAAAAAATGTGTACTTAAGTGTTTTGCAAGCTTGTAAAAGAAGCCTAGAGTACTATTTTCCTAATTTTAAGGTACTATCAGAATGCCATTCTATAGTCTCTAGCGAAACTTCTAATCATATAGCATAAAAAGAGGGAGAGGATTTAGCTTAACTAAATTAAAACAATTGAAAAATGTGCACAGAATTATCTTGAAAGACTGAGAGTATGGGTATCACACATAAATGATTGCCAATTCACATTCTACCTGATTCAGTAATAAAGAAAAAAGAAAGGCAAAGAAGGATGGTGAAGAGGGGAGATGAAAGGAAGAAGGCAAAGGGAGAGAGCAGGAAATTGTTTTAATTCTGTGTCAATGAGAGAAAAAATCACTCAAGTGGCTAACATGTCTTCCTCACAAAATCACCATTCCAAACAACTTTTCTGCTAGTCTCAAGAAGTCAAGGACTGAAAAAATAATAGATGTTATGCAGAAATTATGCTGCTTTCTCATGCTTATATCCAGTTCCTTCACAGCAAGTTGATAGATAACCAGGACTCTGGGGCAATACCGTTGCATCCTTTTCATAAGTATTTGAGTTTGTGGACTAAGGTCTGTGTGCCCAGTAGACTCCAAGCTGGATGCTCTTTCGGTGCCCCTGTGTGCATCTTTTCCCTAAGCCTTACTAAGCTTTACCTCCATCTTTGTTTATAGCCTATTTCCCACAGAATTAAGATTAATGTGACCAGGTTTTGTGTCTGTTCTCTCTTAACTTGAGGAGGAATGACTTTAAAATTTCACTGGGACTTTAAATACCAAAGATAGTTTTAAATCCTGTAACTGAGAATTACTGAACAGATGGAAAGAATCACTATTATTTCTCCTCAAAAGAAAGGATAGTCGAGATAAACTTTTAACTGTTCTGTTGCTGCTGATGAACTATCTTGTTTGGCTTTTGTCTCTATATTTGCCACTTCTCAGATGGGTAGAAGGGAGAGGCCCCTTCACTTTTGAAAGGTATGTAATCCTAGTTTCTCTGGATTAAATTGACTACCATAATTTACTTTAGTAACCCCTGCTCAGACTTTGCCTCTTTTTAATTTCTTTTTATCCCTCTGCCTTGTTTCTCATGTAGTGTTCTCATGCTTTGGTCCTTTCTGGCTGGTAGAGGGGGAGTATTTAGCTGCTTAATGAAGGAGATGCATTTTGTCCAAGGAACAAGCAATTGCACCCCAAATTAGTCCAAATGGCTCTTCAGTCATTTTCTTTTTCCAAAGCAATCCTTTTTGTTTTATAATAGACATGCTGCTTTCTGCCTGTTGTTGCTGTTGTTGTTTTTCTTTTGCTGGTAGAGGGGGAGTATTTAGCTGCTTAATGAAGGAGAAGCATTTTGTCCAAGGAACAAGCAATTGCACCCCAAATTAGTCCAAATGGCTCTTCAGTCATTTTCTTTTTCCAAAGC
>JBCJKH010016373.1:0-17394 GCA_039877255.1 Loriculus beryllinus
TATCAGTATCATCTATTTGGACTTTTGTAAGGCCTTTGGGAGGGTGTGTCTGCCCCCCCCCCCCCCCCCAGCATTCTTGCCTTTAAATTGGAGAGGTATGGATTTGGTGGATGGACTGTTAGATGGGTAAGGAATTGGCTGGCTGCATCCAGAGAGTTACATGCAGTGGCTCAATGTCTAAATGGAAACCAGCAACTCCAGTCTCATGAGACCCCACCTGGAGCACTGCATCTTGTTCTGGGGTCCTCAGTACAAGAAGGGCATGGACCTGTTAGAGTGAGTCCAAAGGAGGGCTGAAAAAATTGTTGAAGGTCTGGAACATCTCTGCCATGAAGAAAGGCTGAGCTTGTACAAGAGAAGGCTCCAGGGAGACCTTATTGCAACCTCTGAATACATTAAGGCGGCTTATAAGAAAGAGACATTTTACCAGGGCCTGTAGTGAAGGACAAGGGGAATGGTTTTAAGCTGAAAGAAGGGATATTTAGATTGGACATAAGGAAGAAATTATTTACTATGAGGGTAGTGAGACACTGAAACAGGTTGCTCAGGGAAGTCATAGCTGCCTTATCCCTGGAAGTGTTCAAGGCCAGGTTGGATGGGGCTTTGAGCGCCCAATCTCCACTCTTGGCAGTTGCAGTAGGTGTAAATTGTCTCAGTAATTGATTGAACCGCACATGTCTCTTATTACTATAATGTATATACCTAAACAGTTTTCATGAAAAGTTAATCTCCTCAAGTCAATAGCCACTTGACAAAACAAAAATCCATTCCTTAGCTTCCAGGCCATAAAGTGACTGGGGAAAGTAGGACAGAGAGTGGTTACAACAGCCTGTGGATTTCCATACTATTCTGTCACCTTCCTTTGATACGCATTATTGTTCTTTCTGGGTATATGGGGAGTGAAAATTACTGCAGCATAGTGTTGTAATCTTTTTTACACATATAAATGAAGACAGAGAAAATGAGCAAAATGTAGGCTCATCCTTTGATTATTATTATTTTTTTAATATCTGTTCTATTGCATAGTCATAGTTGTAGGGAAGAAACAAAGGGGATTCTGACCCCCAAGTGAAGCAGATATTTTACTGAGACAAGCCTGAGATTTTGTTCTTTGTAAGGAAGCAGAGGGAATGCCTATTTATGGTATTTTGCAGCTCCACTGGAGAAATAATCTCTTCAGATTATGATGAGTGGCTCCATATATACAACATTTGTGGTCCCTCAGCTGAGCCAAGAGCGATGTAAGCAACTTTCATGCAGACTGGACCTTAAGGATCTGATCCTCAGACATGAAGACAGTACTTTATAAGTTTAATATTCTCTGAATTTACTCCTGACCAAGTAACTTGGGTTACTAAATCTGTTCTTGATTGTGCTTTTCAAGTGTAATTCCTGTGAGGAAATGACATGTCATTGCACTTCTCCAAAACTCTTCAAACACTGTAATCCATACTGTGTCTCCAAAGTTATTCAAGGCATAAGTAAAACATGTTGCAGTTTAATGTTCTGGTGCAACAGAAAGGCAAAGAGTTAAGGGTTCATCTGCTTCCCAACTAAATGTTCAGAAAAAGGGGACACTATTTTCTGGCTACTTTTGAATTGACATGGAAGCTGGGGATGTTTTAGACCTCTTTGTGTTCCTTTAGCCCTACATCCTAGTTCCTAGCATGCACCTGTTATTTACAGGAATATGAATACATTCTGGACAATAAGTTGATTTTAATTAAATCAGGAATCTTTTATCTTCATAGCCCTACTGAACAGTAGGGTGTTGTGTCCCAGAGGGAGCAGTATCTGTCATTCAGAGCAAGCTTGTCTATCCGTATATGGTACTGTGTTGCTCCAGTTAAATATACCTCAATTGAGCTGACAACATAGCATAGCTTTGTGATTGCATAATCAATGTTTTCCCCCTTTGTTTTGTTTGTGACCTCTAGCCAAACCCTGCTTTGAGTAACTGATTTCCATGTGGGTTTTTCTGTGCAATTATTGCTATATTAAATGAGTTCCCTGCAAGCAAGAAATAATTTATTTCATGAAATGAGCTGCTTTTTATGCATCCACAGAAACATCTGTGTACTTGAAACACTGAGAGAGCAAATCCTGTTTTGTCAAAAATACCTAATCCTCAGAATGTAGGAGACTTTAGGCCTGATTGCTCATATGGTTTGGAGCTGCTTATAGAGCTTGAAGTGTGAAAACTAGAGCTCTTCCTTATTTCAGCTGTGGTTGTAAGAATTCGGGTATTCTGACAGACTTCAGAGGCAGAACATAGTTCCAGTAAAACAGCCTTCCTTTGCATTAGTGAGACCTCACTTTCTCTTCCCTCACCTTTCTCTTGACGCAGTCTGTTCCCTCAAGGGCTATAGTGCTGATCCTTCCATCTGGGTCTCCTCCTGTTCAGCTCAACACAGACTTTTAAATTCACATTCAGAAGAGAAGACCAACCTTTCAGTTTGTTTGGTCTTTCTAGGGCACTATGCCTTCTGGAGCAAATGAGGCAGAAGTCTAATGACAACATCCTTATTCAAAGCTTAAGCCTTAATCATTCCCTAAACACTGTATTTCCTGACCGTTGAATGAAGTAGGAATTCAGGACAGAATATATTCATGTGAAAAAAAAAAAGAAATAGAATTATTATGCATGCAGGAAGCAATTAAAGATTGCACAGGTGAGCATAATTCTGATATGTTCTAAAGTTTGAATAAGACTTGGCAGCATACATCGGATTTTATCCAGATTTTAATGTAGTAACCTACAAGGTAGGATACAGTAAACAAAATAAGACCTTTCTGAAAAACAGATTTGTTGTTAGGTAGAGCTACACGGACTGCTATATTGATATTAAATAGAGATTTCACAGACTCTTGCATGTTTCCAGATGAGGTATTTGACAACAGCCATAAACTGTCATTTCTTTTGTGGGTTGGCCACAGCATGGAGAAGATGCATGCAGTTTAGCAGTGACTTTCCCAACAGTACACTTAAAGAAGAGGAATCTTAAAAATTGAGAACTGTGTGTCCTATTGCAGGCTCTTGTGGGAAGTAGTTGTACTTAGTAGTACTAAATTGTAATTGGTAGTTCTAATTAAATTTTTGCACATTTTCCCACTAGTTTTCCCCTTCTCTTACCCATTAGTATATCTAACTCAGCCAGCAATGTTTTCTGGTAGTCATTTTTCTCCTGTCAAGTCTTCCCATCCACTTTTCACTCACTTTTAGGAGCAGTATCTTCCAGTCCAAGTAATTCTTTCTCTGAGCTGTGTGCACAACAAGGAGAACATTGAGAACACAGGAAGACTGTTTGCCTCTTTTCTGTTCCAATGCCCAGTGCCATAATTGTTTCTGGCAGCCACAAGGAGCTGTTGCAAGGAAAAGCTCTGTTCAGTTCTGGAAGACAAAATGTGAGAACAGACTGTAAAGAAAGTTGCTTGATACCCTCTAAAAAGCTTTCATCAAACACGTGCAAACTCTTCCTTTTTGTTGGAAGTTTATAGCTTGTCCAAAGAGGGTAAGACTGCATAATGACAGTTGAAAGCAAGTCCTTTCTTCAAAGAAGGAATGTTGAAGACCCTCTCAGTAAAACAGCTTTAAGATTTTTTTTAACACAAGCAGAAGTGTATAATTAAGCTTCTTTATTGGTTCTTTTACAGAAATGAGGTTACGTCTGTAAATCATAGAATCATAGAATGGTTTGGATTGGAAGGGACCTGAAGCATCATTTAGTTCAAACCCCCTGCTATGGGCAGGGATACCTTCCGCTAGATGAGGTTGGTCCAAGCCCTGTCCAACCTGGCCTTGAACACTGCCAGGGACGGGCAGCTGCAGCTCCTCTGGGCACTGTCTCACCACCCTCATAGTGAAGAATTTTTTTCTAATGCCTAACCTATATCTACTCTGTTTCATTTTAAAGTCGTTATCCCTTGTCCTGTCATTACATGCCCTTGTAAAAAGTTCCTCTTCCAAATTTCTTGTTGGCCTCCCTTAGGCAGTGGAAGCTGCTCTAAGGTCTCTCTGAAGCCTTATCTTCTCCAGGCTGAACAAGCAGAGCTCTCTCAGCCTGTCTGCATAGGAGAGGTGCTCCAGCCCTCTGACCATCTTTGTGGCACTCCAGGTCCACTTCCCTCTTGAGTTGAGGACACCAGAACTGTATGCACTACTCCATGTGGGGTCTCACAAGAGTGGAGTAGAGGAGCAGGATCACCTCCTTCAACCTCCTTTTGATGCAGCCCAGGTTACGGTTGGCTTTCTGGGCTGCAAACACATACTGCTGGGTTTTGTTGAGCTTCTCATCAATCAACACCCTCAATTCTTCTCCTCAGGACTCTCAATCCCTTCTTTGTCCAGCCTATATTTGTGCTTGAGATTGCCCCGACCCAGGTGCGGGACCTCGCACTTGTCTTTGTTGAACTTCATGAGGTTGGCGTTGGCCCACCTCTCAAGCCTGTCAGCATCCCTTTGGATGGCATCCCTTCCCTCCAGTATTTTGACTGCTCCACACAATTTAATGTCATCAGCAAACTTGCTGAGGGTGCACTCAATCCCACTGTCCCTGTCACCAACAAAGGTTATCTAATCAAAGTGTGTAATCACACACAGGGTTAGAAGGCACCTAGGGACAGCACTTTTTTGCCTGACATTACAGAAAGTTCCAGATTCATCCATTAAACAGGAGTTTCTAGGAAAAAACAAAACAAAACAAACAAAACACAAGCAAAAACAAAAAAACCCAAAAGTTTTCTGAGGAAAATAAAAATCAGTGAATGTTTTTAACACGTATATCTGATTCTACGTGATACAAAGGTTGTCAGGCCAGCTCTCCATCTTGTGTAAAAGTAGCATAGTTTTGCTAAATACTAGCTGACACTTGGTTTCATTTCAAGAAAGAAATTGAAAAGGAATGACTTACCCTGCTCTTCAATAAATGCAACTGTAAATTAGTTCTTGTATAGCAATGGAACCTTGACAATTCATAGTGTGGTCAGCTTCAGTATCTGCAAAGAATGTATTAGATCTTGAGTATAAAGTCCCTCTTTCCCCAGGAGAGCCGTATAGCACTTAAATGGTTTGTTAATCACTTCCATGGTTGGCAGCTGTTCTGAAAGCTATCTATGATAGCTGGGTTTATTGAGGAATGGTACCAAAAAAATCAAAGAGAACAGACAAGCAAGTCCTGCCTATCTGATTAATAGCTTGGGAGAATGAAAGGACAAATTAATGGTCTAACATCTGCTGGCCATTCTGAAACCAAACTGTCATTCAAGAAGAGACAAGAGCCCTGCCTACCTCATCTTCTGTTTCTTCTGGGAACAGTACAGCATTACAGTAGCCCTAAAATGTATGAAGGGTGGGAAATGAAGATTACTGAACTCTTTGCCACAGTATGACCCTGTTTTTTCTTCACACCCTTGTAAATTGCATCCAAATGTTTATTATTACGTCCTTTTGCTTGGAACTCTTTCCTTTTCCCTATAGTGTCGTATTATTTGCTCTTTGGACTCTGGGTTCAGTCAGCTTAGTGTGCAAATGGTTCAGGAAGTCATACGAAAGCTATGTGTTCATTACTACCATGTAAATTAGCTCACAGTTCACTCTCCAGATAATATGGATGACTGGGTTCCTCCCTCTCTCAGGTGCTAATAGAAAGGTATCATTTTAGATTGGCTGTCATTAATAAGACTATTTATTCTTTGTTTGATTTTGAGATGTTTTTAGCAAATTAAACACTCTTGATTTGAAGAGAAATTTTAACTGGGTGGAATTGAAGCCAGGTTCTGATGACTAGCAGCAGCAGCAATCTGTGAATTACTGACGATACATTTAATATCTCCCTTAGGAGTAGGAAAGTTCTTCAAATGTTGAAACTGGCTTAAATAATTTAAATTCATATGAGTGGTGAAAATTCTTTGGCTAATAATGTTAGCTTGATTTCTTCACTCCCTATTTAATCTGGAATATTTGGAATAGTTGTTAATAGTATGTTGATTTATTTGAATCTCTTATTCAACAGCGTGGTTTGCATCCTTATACTCGCACCTTAGAACTCATTAGATTAATATTCTCAAGTTGCTTAAGATAAATATGTTTTTATCAAGCAAATGATTGTGTTTCTTGACATACTCATTTTGCTTGGTGCAGTAAGAGCAAGCAAAATGCCTGGATATTTTCCCCTTTTGTTTCTATGAAAGCTGTACTGAGTGATAAGTGATTGTATTGGGGGAGGGGCTGGAAAGGAAATTCATGAACACTTTTACTAGGAATGAAGAGGAAAGAAAAAGGTCAATGAAAAATATGAAAAATGGAGGGGCACAATGTCTGGTTTTCAGAAGGATAAGTTTCAAATTTGTGCTCTGACTTTAAAATAAAGGCACTGACAGCAGTGCATTTTGGCTGTTCTGGAGTCTCTCTTCCTTGTTTTTATGTGGAAAAACTTTGAAACTTCCAGGGTTAATTCTAATGTGGGGAAGAAGTATTTTTGAGGCTTCAGAGTTTCACAGGAAAGGAACTATTTACCACCCAGCTACAATGTCAAGAAATAGCATGGAGCAAAGCAAATTGTCAGCAGCAATCATTCTAAGTAATTTCTTGTCCAGGTTTAAAATTCCAAGTTCTTACCCACAAAATGCTCAGGTTATTAATAGAAGGGTTCTTCTGATTGCTTTACAGAAATTGAGTCTCATGATAATGAGTCTTTAGGAATAATAAATGGATTTTAACATGAAAACTGTTACATAGTAGAAACAGTATGGTAAGCTTTCAACTTTTTTTACCTTAGACTCTTCTATTTTCTTTCTCTATAATTTGAAGACTTAATTTTCTGTATTTCAGTGTACATTGAATATTGCTGCCTCTTTGCAGATAGCAATAAGCAGCACTGTATCTCACAGACATTTGATTCTGACAATTTTTTTCATTTCAAGTTCTGCAACAGCTTCTTTGAGGACCTCACTTCAACCTCTGCACTAGTCATAGCAGCCCTCTTTGACTTACTTCAGATTCTCCTCCTTTAGGCAAAGAGAGATCAGGTCTTCCTGTTCTGTGTTATGGTCAAGGCACATAGCTGCAAGTTTGCTTGACTGTAAATATTGTAAGGAGGACTTCAACCGAAGTCGTCTTCACCTGCTGTTTTCTTATGCAGGCAAACCCAACTTTTCCTTTCTTTACAAAGCAGTTGTTCAGCTTTCTTATGAGCACAATCATGTTTAATATTTAGCCTCATAAAATAATATAAATTATACTGTTAAAGGGATACTACAAAATCAAAGACATGGCCTTGTATTTTTCTATTCAAAGGAAGAGATGTGAGAAGCCTCTCCCAGTTTGCAGGATGATATCCCAGTAATACACTGGTGTTGGGTACAGTAGGCGAAAAAATGTGTTTATAGTCTGTTTATAAACCTTAATTGTATATGTAATCCAGATATCAGGATTGCATACTGAGTATTTCCAAGGGACAAAGGAATCCACTTTCCAAGTGCATAGGAGCAGCAACATGGCAAGTGCTGCCAAATCAAGAAGTCTTGTTAAATTCAAGAAGGGCCAGAGATGTGTAAATGTAACCTGCATGTTCAGTACAATGTAGAGGTACTGAAATACCTGTATAAATAAGAAAGTCTAACCACTGGAAGAAATCTTGCTGGGGAAACATGGAGGTTTTCCAGAGAAAATAAGCTATTATGTTCCTTCACAGCCATACAGCAGGATGGCTTCTTGTAGCTGGCTTAAAGTTAGCTGAGACAACTCTGCACCACAGTCTTTTGCACAGACTTTTCTGTGATGTAAATTAGCAGTGGCATACCAGTCTTAAATATTACTTTATTGATGTGTAAATAATAATGCATTAGAAGATGAACTCCAGAAAAGGTACAGTAAGTGCTTCTAAAACAAAGCATAGTTTATTGCATATTTCGATCAGCAGTTGACAACACTGTAAAAAACAGAGTTAATTAGATGCAGAAACTGTTAGATAAAACAATTCTCATGAGTCCTTCAAAAGGCATAGCTATCAGAAAGCTTCTAGCTTGCAAGAGTCTATACCTTTTCAGCGATCAGAAAGGCAAAATCAAATTCAACTGCTGGGAAGGACGGTTTGACATTCAAAAGTTCTGAAGTTCCTGCCATATAAATCAGTATTTTCTGTTTATTTTGTGTTGCTAAAAATATTGTACATTAGGTTTACTGGTTAGTAACTTCTTTGAGAACCATTTTTCATGTCTTATAATGTTGTACATGATTTATGTCATAGTCTTTAGTTAGCTGCTTAAGGCTGCTTAGTTCCAGAATGGCTTTTAATAAATATGACAGACACTATCACCTTCTGACAGGCAGCATGTGTCATTGAAATAAAGATACTCATGCAATAGCTTTAAAAGAGGAGTGCCACAGCTGAACAAGCAGCTTTTATGTTCTATTTTTTGTTGGAACCCCTCTGGGGGTAAGGGGCAACTTTAGTTTATTGCCTTAGTTTAGCTTTTGGTTTAGTGCTAAACTGAAATATTCTGGCAGCAAACTTCTATAGGATCTTAGTAGGATAATCTTCTAGAAAACACAGTAGAATGTAATGTAATCAAACATGGCCATACACAAGCTGTATTAGATATAAATTGCTTTGTACACTCTCTTTGTTGTAATGTCTGGGTATGCAGGTACATTTACATACAGGACTGCATGTATAAAACCTGATGTATGTGTGCAGGTATTTATCTGTATGAAAAGAAAGCAGTAATTTACTGTCAGATTAATATGCATCAGAAATAACTTCATTGAAATCAAAGTGGTTTTGCAGTGTAAAACAGTGTGAGAAGAAAAACAAACCTCTGTATATCAAGGGCATAGATCAAATTCAGGTTTATTGTAAAATAAATCACATACAAATGCAGGTACATATATAACACAACCTGTATTAAAAGAACACTGTTGGTGTTGTCAGGTTAGCAATCAAATAAGAGGACTTAATACATTAGCATGACCTGTGCAGCTTGATTTGGGCTTTAATATATACACTGTATTTAATTACATGACCTCATACATTTTGTTGGACAGTGCTCAGAACACACACATACTAAGGCCTGGCTTCTGCTGTTGCAGGCAAGCTGATAGTATTGTTGAAGTATTACTGAAGCTGCTCAGTTTAGCATATGACAAAGTTAAGTTCTCAGTTGTGTTCTTCTTTAGTTATAGTGTCCTTGAACAGAACTCTTGCTTTGTACATGTAAGTTCATGTAGTGTTTTAAACTGGATTGGAGCTAGGTGCAGTCACTGAAACAGATCAGGGAATCTGTTTTGCATGTGTTACCCCAATTGAAACACAGAGGAGGAGTCGCTTTTGTGGAATGTGGAGGGGAAATAGGCAAACATATATGAATAAAAGGAATGAATTGGGACAAGATCAAAAGAGGGGTGGACAGTGGAGGTAAGAGCTGTGATAATAGACAGGGAGAAGAAAGGGAAAAAAGCCTGGGAGGTTTTGATGGAGTAAACTTGGTCTCTCATATGTTTACATTTAATTATGAGATTACACTATTTTTCCATAAAATTCCTACCTCATGCAGGATGCACTTAATGAGCAGCTATTAAATATATTGCCTTGCCCTTATCATACATGGCCCCAAGCCCTACTTATTGCAGACATTTCAAATTATTGTCCAAAGACAGGATTATTCATTTTTTCAGAGATTTTTGTAAGGCCTCTGTCACTCTTAACATTTTAAGTAGGGTTGCATCAGCAACACTAATCCCAGTATTTAATAAATGTTTAGTGCTTAAACGTGTAGTCTTAATATTTGGGCGTTTGTTTGTGTAATTATACATATGCAGTCATATATATGCAATATACTGTGAGCAAACAAGTGTTACTGAAGGGCATAAAACAGCCTAAAATTTTGTAAGGACACAAAGTTATGTGGGGGCATGAAGAACTCTAGAATGACTGGCAATAAAGTAGAGATACTCCTTACTATTTTTAACCATTGTGTTACATCATGTAGTTCTGCAGCAGGTTAGTCATCACATCAAAAGGTTGATGGAAATAATAGTGAAAAGGACTTGGCAGACTTTGAACATCTATGAGGTAATTCAATAAGAGTGACAAATGACTTCTGGCATTATAAGGTGAAATGGAAAAAATACAGCCAGAATACCTGACTCTTTTCTGATTTGGTTGGGTTTTTGTTGGGTTTTATTTTTCCTTTTTTTTTATTTTTCTTTTTTTCTTTGCTTGGGTTTGTTTTGGGCTTTTTTTCTTGTTTTAATTCCTGATTGCAATATGCTAATATCAGTCCAAGTTGTTTGGATCTGTACAGGAATTTGATAGAGAAGAAGGCTGTCAGTTACAGTAAAGTAGTTTTGTGATTTGCAGTATTTTAGATAGTGTAGACTTGAGGGTCCATGGGAGGAATAACCAAGGCAAAATTCTGGCTGGAATAGCTAGGAATGTGGTATTTGAGAGAAGGTAGCTACTGATTTCTTAATGGCATCAATATATTGGGACAAACTTCTCTCTAGTAGAATGTAATAGCTGACAGAAGGCTTCAGTATTCTTTGAGAAAACTCACTTTAAATTTTCAGCAGAGCTCAGCAATAACATTTTGCTGTGCTGTCTTAAAATTACTGACTGGCTAAGACTGATGGTCCAGAGCTGAGCTGAAGGGCCATTACCAACAGCCAGTAGTGAATCTCAGGAAATGCTTTATGTCCAGCATTGTATATTTAAAATGAAAGGATAAAAACAAGAGAAATTTTGAGTCTGTTTTTTTTCTTTTAGAAGCAAAATAGTTTCAACAGTTATGAATAGTACATTTCTAGAAAATTACTGCCGTGTGTCCTAATCAGTTACATTACTTGATATGCCTTGTTTCACATACGTAACATCCATTTATGTCTACCTGCTGGGATCTTCAATGGGGCTAGAATTTATAGAAATAAATAAAGGAAAACATATGAACAGTGAGGAGGTAGATAAAACTTGTCCATGAATACATGAGTAATTACTGGATTGATCAAAGCAATATGTACCCATTTTATTTTTTAAGATACAGCTGGTACGTGTATAGTAACTAACAATTATTTTTAAAGGAATGGACTTGTCCAGAGACAAGCCTAAATCTTATTCAACATTTTGATGAAAGGGTAATGCTGGCAATTTTTGTTACTTGCATATTAATAAGAAGATATAAATGTTACTGTTTGCAGAAAATATAGCTGAGGAACAAAAAGTTATCTAAAAGGGCCTTTTTTTCAATGAGATCCTAAAGTAAAGGTTAGTATAGAATAGTATGCATTTTAATAAATAATAAATATGTTAGTATCTAGTTTGTACGGATTCGCCCTGACCCTTTAACAAGTATTTAATCAGCTATGTAGTATCCAAAGTGCTCTTTTGCTGGGATCAGTGTGTGCTCCCATGTTATTTATTCTTCCCTTTATTGAAGAAGATGGTGATCAGTATGTTCAGTTAAGTTACTTGTGATTTTAAGGCTGCAGTTTCACAATTGGTGTAAAACCAGTTTAGGTTTATTCTGCTACTGTCCCACTACTTTTCTGCTGCAGGCAATGGGTTTTAGTGCCTTTCTTCTGCTGGCACCAACACTCATGCAGCTGTGTAATTGGTTGAATCAGAGAGCTGATCTGCCTGAAAACTAATTAATTAATTTTGGTAGTTCTCAGCTGAATGGAGTCAATCCATCTGATCCCAGCAATCCAGTCCTGGCACAAAGGAGAGGACAAGGGCTTTAGGAAATAGGGAGAACTTTCCCTTTTGGTGGCAACATGGATGTTGATTGTGAAATAACTAGTTGTGAAACTGTGCCTGAATTGTGATGAACAGCATGCTCTAGAGAGGATGGAGAAATAAAAAATGAACTAACAAGTTGTAAATGGGTACTGCATAACCAGTGGAAGTACTTGTAGGAAACAGAAAATTCATTTTTGAATCATGTATCATAGGGTGAAGAGGGAATAGTTCTTCTCTGTGGGCCTAATCCAGTTCTCTTGAGAGTCCACAGAAAAATTACTATGTTTTCAGTGTAAGATGGGTCAATTCCTGTTTGATGCTACCATGATTCAAATTGAATGGCTAAAAGGAAAAATTGTAATGAGAAGTTTGCCAAGGAAAAAAAAAATCATCAGTGAATTTCCATAAACCAGTGAAACAATCTTGAATATAGTTGTTTGAAACTGAAACTATTAACATTTCATAAATAATGAGTATAATATGGTTTGCTGTTTGAAAAAATATTTTTAAAGTTTATTTTATTTGGCTACTAGTGGTCAGAATACGGTATTACTATTGTGTCCTGGTCAGTGCATGCTTTAGTTCTCGTGAATTCCAGTTTCTGATGCAACTGCTTAATTTTGCTTTTCACTGATACTGAAGTTTAAAATTAGTTCCTTGATCATTAAGTGGAAGTACTTGCTGAGATGAATGCTATATGGATGTTATCACAAATAGTTAATTTCCACATTGGATGTACCTCCATGGATGTAGGGAGATTGTAGTATTTCTTTATCCCAGGAAACTGCAGCTTACTTCTAAGCACCAAATTTGCAGAAACCTTAGAAAGCGCAGTAAAAAGACTCGGCTATGAAATGTTTTAAAAGATACAATTCTATATTTTCAGTACAGTTGGGTGAGTGATTTGTTTTGAAATTTCTCGTTTAGCTATTTAGGTGAAAGTCAGTAGCTATGTTTTGTTGTCTAAGTCATCTGCCTTTTCTTCACTTTTCCTTAACCCCACCTCCCAAAGATGCTCTACTCATCTAAATCAGATAGCCATCCAGAATTAGGTTTATAAAGTTCTCTGGCCTTCTAAGTTGCTTTTTTCACATTCATGATTCTTTCCTGCCAGCTTAGCCTTCTGTCCTCCACCCATCCCTGTTTTGATTCATTTCCCTCATGCCGCGTGCCTAAATATTGCCCAACCCATGTGGAAAGTCCTAAATTCTTGTCAAGACATGGTCATGACTAGCCCACCCAGGAAGATCAGAATCAAGGCTCCCAAACTGGGAACAAGGCTTGCCCACCAGTATAAAAGCCATTATTCCCTCATGCTCATCCAGGCCTTTGGGTTAGCAGACAGTTTCAGCAGAGGCACAGAAGGTATGTGTTAGGAGAGATGGCATAGACTGGGAAATAGCAACAGATTTATCAGGGACATGAGGGGGGGATGATGCAAGGAAAAAGTGAGGTGGTAAGACTGACTATGAGACTGGATACAGGAGCAACTAAACTAATATTAGAGGTATGAGGCAGGGAGGATCATAGCATGAATGGTGTAGGGGAAAGTCTACTTGGTAAGTTATCCAGTATGTTTTCTCTTAGTTATGTCTGGGCATTTGGAGGAGCCAAGGAAACAAGCTTGGCAGAGGACCAGCAGGCCACCTACTCCAGCTTTCTCAGCCCCATGGGGGAGGCTTGAATTGAAAAGAATTACTGAGCAGACAGAGGCTATGCAGTACTTAGTTGTGGAACAGGCCCACCCTGTTCTGCGGTGCCTTTGGCCATCTCCATCCAAGTCTTTGATGAGTATTGCCCTTGGTCCACTGGTTTCTTTAACTTCACAGCCTATCAGTCCATTGTGACCAATCCATGGCCTGTAGGATACTCACAGAATTTAAAAAGCTAGTGTATAATAAGAGGAAAAAATCAAGTTCCTAGGGGATTTGGAAAACTGAAACTGAATTTTCAGGAAAGGCAGCATTTTGAGGATAATATGGACATGTAGCAGGACCTGAATAAATACTAGCAAACTCCATTAATTGCAGCTGTGCCTTCATCAGATGTTAGTGGACACATGGTATGAATATAATTACTATCTCTGATACCAACCTGTATTTTACATACCTGTGTCAAGTTTCTGGGGTCTGTGTACAATCTGTTTCTAGCCCAGCCTTGAGATATATTTGAGCCAAGGACAGTTCTATACTACCTGACATCTTTATTAGTGCTTTCCAAGCAACAGACATTTCCAACTTTTCTGTTACACTATGAGCAGTGGTATCATTTCTTAGGCACACCTAGTTTTTGTGGCTTATCCTGAACACAGTGTCTTACCCTGATCATATTACTTATCCTGAACTTATCATGCACCAGAACTGTTCTTTGCAGTAAGCTGCTAAACACCCGCTTTTCTGGAAATGAATGGGAGGAGGCAATAGTCATACTGGGGAAGCTGTCATTACTTCGGCTTACAGTATGTGGCTACCTACACCCATGCTGTTTTGCAGATATTTCTGTTGTGACCTGAGAGAGAAGGCTTATAAAACATGGGAAAACCTTAGATCCATAGCCTCAGTCTTTTTCATGTACAGTTTTCAATTCTGGGGTTTGGAGAGTCACATTTCTGTAGTCTAGCCATCACAGTGGGCTTTACACAGCATTGCAAATTTCAAAGGCAGTCCTTCCAGTCAGGCTATGTTATTTACTCCTTTGTAGTGTACCATGTCCTATAGCATCTGGACAAGTAGGATAAGTTCCTGTAACACTTTTTCAAGTCCTTGACCTTTCTGATGATTGCCATACAGTGTCTAATTAACTGGACCAGCTGGCCCTAAATATTTGTTTTTCCTACATGGTTTTTGTGACCTAAAGTAATCAGGAAAGTGTCTTATTTGTCTATGAAGTGATTAATCTCAGTTTGCCGTCGTTGTTGGACAGATTCTGGTATGGACCTTCATTTTGGTCATCTTATTAGCGGTGTTTGTGGAGGTTGTTCTTAGGAGCTTGTGGATTAGGAATTTACTTCAAAAAAACTCTTACGAGAATGGCTGCATGTACAACGGAGATCTGCTTGTTTCCTCTCAGGGCTCATTGCCTAATCCCTCAGTTCATATGGAATTGCTATGGGCAGTGAACAGCATAAGCCAGAGCAAGAGAAGGACGTATGTAACAGCTGTGCATTGTGTAAGTGTAAAGAAGGGCTAGGGAGAAGCAGGAGTGTCCATGTCTCTGCTCAGTAGTGGTGGGCTATGACTCTGAGTTGACTAGCCTTGGAATCAGACTCTGGTAGTGATTCATCTTGGAAGTGTGGGAAATAAACTGTGGGTAAAGAAAACAGGGCAGTTAAGAAACAGCCTACCATCTTACCTCAGAAGGCTAAGTGCATAAGTCAGTATTCTGTTCAAATCATTGATCCAAATCAACTTGAACCCTTCAGTCCTAACTGTACAATTAGAATGCAGGATACTTTTCAGACTCTTCATTAGGGATTGTAGTAATAAGACAAGGGGTAATGGGTTCAAACTCAGAGGAAGTTTAGGTTAGACATAAGGAAGAAGTTGTTTACTGTGAGGGTAGTGAGGCACTGGAATGGGTTGCCCAAGGAAGCTGTGAATGCTTCATCCCTGGCAGTGTTCAAGGCCAGGTTGGATGGAGTCTTGGGTGACATGGTTTAGTGTGGGGTGTCCCTGCCCATGGAACTAGATGATCCTTAGTTCCTTTCCAACCCTAACTATTCTATGATTCTGTTTAATCACTTTGTTATAGTATTTTTGTCACAGCATCCTGAGATGCAGGAGAGCCCATTGCCTCTCCTGTATAAGGAAAAATAGTTAACGGTTTGATGCAGTCCGGGGTACAGATGAGGCAGATACTTGGTAAAGTTCATCAGTCTTGCTTTAGGCTACAGATATAAGTGTATTGAGAGAGGTATATAGAGAGTTGTGCTTTCCTGCTTTCCTTAACACCGAGATCATCAGGAGAGAATCCTAACATAGTTGCATTCAAATGTACCATGCAAAGTAACAATCTTATAATGTGGATGCTTACATAGAGAAAATGTTTTGTAGCACTTTCAACAAAATGAGCTATAAAACATAGAAGTTAATCATAATACATGCGGTTGTAATGGTGAGCAGAATCTTAAGAATAAACAGAAAGTTAATGTAACAGTGATAGAACAGAATGCATGAGAAGTGAAAATATAAAGAAAAAATAAAATGCTTCCCTAGGACCCTATAGAATAAATTTCCATAGGAATTAGGAGAAATGCTGTTGCTTCAGGCTGCTCATGGCAGAGTGTAAGTGAAAGGGAGAGAGAAAACAATTCTCAATGGACAAGGGCTGGATGAGGTGACCTTGTAACTCTGCCAGCCATTAATGTCCAGCTCATCCCTGTTAAATTTTGAACAGAAACACTTGCAGAGTAAAAGCAAATGTGCTTGACCAATGCTTCTGGCACACTCAATGAAAGTACTAAAAGGATGTTGCTATCCTTCATTGCAGTTACCTGTAGTATATTTGGGGGTTTTATTATATTTATAGTAGAACCGAACGTCCTGTATTGTTTATTTGGAACTAGGATATGAAACATATTTTAAGCCATGTTTTAGGATGAAAATTCTCCCAGTTAGACTAGAAAAATTAATATAGAGGGCTTTTATTCAGAATTAGTTTCAAGACATGAATGTAATGTCTTCCATTCTTTGGCATGCGCCTGGAGCTTCTCTGTTTATGTCATAGGACACACTGATACTGGTTTAATTGTTATCTGAAAAAATAATTCTTGTTTCTTCTGGCTGACATTGAACTGATGGAAATTACTGCTTGTAATGTCTTGTGATTACTAATTTCTGGTGTAGATCATGAGACGATATTTCTCAAGGAGCTTGATGTATAGTCATGTCGAACAGGAAGAAATGTTTCTCTAGTGTGACTAGCAATTTGATTATTTTGAGTAAGACACTTACTAAAGAAATAACATTACAGTATCCAGGAGTTTTTAATCTTTTACTCTAAATATTTATGTTATGATTTTTAATTAATTTGGAGTAACAGAAAATGACTTACCATTTCTGTTCCTTTCATTTCACTAAGAATGCTATTTTAACGTGAACATTAAAATTTTTAATATTTGCCTCAAGAAAAAGTATTGTCTGATATGCCAAATTATTTAAAGATGGGTGGAGACGCTATTTCAATTGACAAAAATTAAGATAAATATTTATTTGGTTGTAGTGTAAGCAAATGGGTGTATTTCTGTACAAACTGTGGCAGGGCATAAACTGGTAATACCGTGTCTTTCACATCAGTAAATGCTGCAATTCTATTTCAGTCCTGTCCCTGAAAACTTACCATTATTTTCTAGAACATTGGCATTTAAACAAAAAGGACATGATTTCTTTGAAACACAGCATGTACTTTTGTGAATAGCAAGTTGGAAGTAAAATCAGTTGTTTATGTGAATGACATTCAGCAGTGTAATTGCCTGATTGTAATCATCTGGTTTTAGTTTTTAGTCCAAATATGAGCATTTGTCCCAGGTGAATCCTGTATGCAACATGGTGCTAACTTCAACAAATTTAATCTTAAAGCATTAAAAAAAAAAAAAAAAAAAAAAAAGAAAAAAAATTTTGATTACCTTAGCTTGGATCATGTTTGTCAAGCCTCCTACTAAAAC
>JBCJKH010016373.1:17404-38619 GCA_039877255.1 Loriculus beryllinus
TTTTCCCAGGTGGAGCCTGTATGCAAAAGGGTGTTAAATTTAACAAAGTTAAGCTTGAAGCAGTGAAAAAAAAAAAAAAAAAAAAGATAAGAAAAATTTTGATTACCTTAGCTTGGATCATGTTTGTCAAGCCTCCTACTGAAGCCAGTCCAATTGTTCAAAGAAAGCAAAATATTAAAGCTATACAATTAATCATGGAATCATAGAATGTTTAGGGTTGGAAGGGACCTTAAAGATCATCTAGTTCCAAACCCCTCACTATAAGCTGGGACACCTTCTGCTAGACCAGGTTGCCCAAAGCCCCATTCAGCTTCCAGGGATGGGGCAGCAACAACTTTGGACAACTTTCCCGTGTCTCACCACCCTCACAGTAGATGTCCTTATATCCAGCTTAAATCTCCCCTCTTTCAGTTTAAAGCCATTCCCCCTTGTTCTGTCACTACCTGTCCTTGTAAAAAGTCTCTCTCCAGATTTCTTGTTGGCCCCTTTAGGTACTGGAAACTGCTCTAAGATCTCCCTGGAGACTTCTCTTCTCCAGGCTGAACATGTCCAGCTCTCTCAGCCTGTCTTCACAAGAGAGGTGTTCCAGCCCTCCGATCAGCTTTGTGGCACTTCTGTGGACTTGCTCAAGCAGGTCCACACCCCTCTTGTGTTGGGGCCCTAGAGACGGACACAGTACTCCAGGTGGGTCTACTTGATCACAAAGACTGAAGGGATGCCATCAGAGGAACATAAATAACCATTTATGTTCTGTGACCTACATGGGAATCACTGTTACTTCTGAAAGTCACCTGTAGGTGTGTATAGATGTAATTATGTAGGAGACTGAAATTGCTTTCCCCCTTCTCCAGAGAGTATAGTAACTGTGCCAGTAAGCATAGCATTAAGCTATGAATCGATAGTCAGAGACACCACTGCCAAAAAGCAAATAGATTTTATGTCCAAAATAAGTAAGTACATACACAATATATGCCTGTGTATTTCTTCAAACATACTTCTGCAGCTCTGCTGAGTATTCCCTATGATCTGCTAAATCTGTGACCCAGCTATATATGGCCATAGGAGGAGCTCTTTGTGTAAATTTTAATTTTGGATGCTATTGTATTAGCCTCTTTATATCTGATTGCATTTTGGAGCTGTCTATGAGGGAGCTAGGAATAGTTTTCTGAAAGTGCTGAACATCTTTAACTCACATTAGAAAAACGGGCCCAAAAGAATGTACAACCTCTGAGCTCTAATAGAAGTATACATGCAACTTCAGGCATTCAAATAATGTATATATACAGACCAACCAAAGTAGATGAAGGGTAGACTTCAGCAACACATGCTATATATATGGAAACATGGAATAAATACGGTGATGGGTTAGTGTTTTTCATTTTTGCAGAAGTGCCTTGACTGCTTCCTAAAGAAGAACAAATCTAAATATTAAGAAGGATTTCCTGAACCAATTGGTTGCAGGTGACAGGTGAGACTCATTTGCTGATTTAATGGCTGAGATCATGAAAGGCATTTACTTGTTGTAAGAAGAGGAATTAGTATGTCTCAACTGTTACCAATACACTTCAAATGCAGTTGTGAATGGAGAGGCCAATCACAGGTAATTTTGGTTGTATTGATGTTTTCCAGTGAGAGGAAAACATTCAACAAACTCGTAACTACTGCACTAGAAGGCAGTTGGGAGGGTAACTTTTGATACCTACCTCGGACAAATAGAAAGTAGTGTAAGGTGTTTAGAAACATCACAACCCTTATGAAACCCACCACATTTGCTCAAAAACATTTTCATTAAATGTAAAGTTGCATTTTAAGATAAGCTGAAGATATCTTGTGATTTTCATTTGCAGTTAAACCCCAAACCATATTTCCTGTATTCTGATGTCTTAAATTTTCTAGTTTGATTCCTTATGATTGTTTTTTTCCTCTTGATACTTGGCTGAAAAAAGTTTTGATGCTTTATTCTCACTGTATTTTACATTAATGGTTTGAATGTATTGTAACATTCTCGAATAGCTTATTCTGTTTAAAAAAGTCTTATTAGCTTAGAAGAAGTATCACTGAAAGAACTTATGATAGAAATAAAATTAAAAGATATGTCAGCTGTACTATTTTAAAGCCACATTCAAATATTTTTTTATAGGCTGTTGAAAATACAGTCCTAAAATACATAAACAATTAATGAAATGTGGAACATACCATGAACGCACATCAGTGAAACTCTGGAAAATGTTAGAATGAATTATTTTTGTGCAGCTTGGTGTGGCTTTTGCTTTGGAAATCAAGCATCAATTTTCTAGTTTTGACTGAAATAAGGACCACCATGAAGCTAAGCTTAATTGAAATAAATCCCTTAAGAGACTCTATTTATCATTTTGTTATAAATTTGGCAGCTAAAAAGACATAATAAAATATGCAAATTAGAGCTAAAATAACTTTTACATTAAAACAAACACTTTAATTTTGGGTATTGAATTCATCAGTGAGAACTGATTCTTTGGGGAGACAAAAAATCGCTTAAATCACTTAAAAATAGTTGTGAAAACTTGTCCATCTTAACCAGGATATGTGGTACTAGGAAATGCTGGGCTTTACCTCACCAAATTTTAGTCAGTTGCTCATAATGAAACACTTCTGGAGAGACAAATATAATTAGAAACCTAAATCCAGTAATATTTACCAACATGCAAAACTCTTTTCATCTGTTTCCTTGTGTTGATAAAGGAGATACTCTATCTCTGAATAGAGTATCTTGTTGGAAAACTCTGTGAATATTGTCCAGTAAAAAAAAATACTAATGACCTCGGTGTGTTTAGTATCTGCTGTTAAGAAGAGTTTTGAAATGCTGAGCCAGTTGCTGTCTTTAGATTAGCAACTGATATGGAGTGTGATGTTAATCTCTGTTGGAATGCCTTTATAATGAATAATTGGAGTTTGGAACTGAAGGATAATGTTATTAAAAGTATGATATCACTCTGACTAAATATCAAGGCCATGGTAATATATTCCAACTTCTGTATCAGTTTATCTAATGGATGACCATGGTAGAAAAAGGGTTCTTGCTGTTGCTGATACATAGATGGTAGAAGCAAGTTGTGAAAGCATTGAGTGTTAGTAGGAAAGTATTTTTAAGAATGAAACTTCACATTTTGTTTCCTTGTGTCAGCAGAATTTGGCATATCTGAATACATTTTACTGATCATATATGCATTTTTTTGTTTGGCTTTTGTCATATGAAGGATATGAAACAAGGTTTTCCCCCTCTTTATGACTCATGAGCAGTAATATAGCAGGTAACTTGAAAGAGTACATGCACATGAGGAAAAGCACACAGCTCAGGTGCTCTGATCTCATTGTTCTGGTCCTCAGAAAGGTCCAGAAGATACAGAAGTTCTTAATCTTCATTTTTCGGTAGTGAGAGAAAATGCTATATCTATGCAGCTTTCAGCTTGCAATGTGGAGTTTTAGTTTCTTCTTCTTTTCCCCACTCATCTTTCAAAACTGTATTGCTGTTCATGACAGTTAGAATAATCTTCCTTTGATTCTCCACCAACCCCTTTTCAAAGACATATGTGAAATATTTAAATGGGTGGTCCACATATAAGTACTTAAAGTAACTATTTCAGAGTACTTTCAATGTTTCTTGGCTTTGGCTGGGCATGGTGTCTTTCTACCATGTGCTGTGTTATGTATTGTCATGTTTTGCACAAAGCTATTTTTAATAGCAATATGTACCTGCACGTTTGTTTGCTTGCAAAGTACAAGTTTTCCTTACAGTTTTGATCTATTGACTCCGTTGTTACCAAGTAAAAAATACTCACATTGTATATGATTGCTCTTATAAACTATTAAAGGGATTTAGTAGCTTAAGAAGAAGAACTAAAATTGAAAGAAACAAAGAAAATTAGTTGTATTGATGTAGTTGCCACATACATAAATGATGCATTTGATGAAATGCTTTCTGAAGTGCCAGTCACAGGAAGAGCAGTCACAGGAGCATGCGGCTTCAACAGATACAGTCGTGGTCAATATGGTAATAGTCCCGGGTGTGAAGAATCATAACAGATAAGGTTCTAGGCCTACAAAGTGATAAGTTACTGCTTATTTGTCAGAGACAGACGAAAGTAGCCCGCTCTGCAATGTCCCTAAGAAACATACATGGCACGGTTTAGAAGTTTGATTTATAAAACTCCCTTGAATTCTGTGATTAATACATTCAGTACATAGAATCATAGTATGTTTAGGGTTGGAAAGGACTTTAAGATCATTTAGTTCCAACCCCCCTGCCATGGGCAGGGACACCACACACTAAACCATGTCGCCCAAGACTCCATCCAACCTGTCCTTGAACATTGCAGGGATAGAGCATTCACTACTTCCTTGGGCAACTTGTTCAGTGCCTCACCACGCTCACCATAAAGAACTTCTTCCTTATCTCTAACCTGAACTTCTCCTGTTTTGATGCAAACACTCTATTTAGTCTAGTGGTTTCACATTTAGTTATAGGACTATGTAATTCTGAACCACCTCACAGAAAGAAATAGCAATTGTGCTTGATCAGATGTCTCTCTGGAGAGAGATGTGATATAAGAAGGTTGTACTGCTAGGGACAGGTTATTGTGAGTATAATGCATCTCCTGAGATGTGTGGTAAATAGTATGGTGAAATGGCAGGCATTTTACAGCCTACTCTTGTAACACTTGCAGTTGTAATTTTTGTGATACTTAATGGCCTTAATAAAATGGCAGGATTAATCTCTTCTATGCTTTTCATTTCTTTCCGTCTTTTAGAAGCAAAGCGCTCCACATAATAGTAAATCCAAATCACTCACCTGAACATCAGCTATGTCAGATAAAATTCTATGCAATGAGTAATAACTATAACTCTTGTCTATTTTTAATGTGTAAGAACATGAGAACTGCTAATTATTTATTCTTATGCTTGGGGGAAAAAAGAATAGAATTGTACTACAGTGATTTTAAAATTGTTCCAATGTCTATGCTCACTGAAATTACAGGAGCATTTTCAAGAAAGTAATTTGCTTCTAGAATTTGCAGTCAGTATGTCCCTGGAGTACCCTGCATATATCACTTTTTATTCAAGTGACAAAACATTATTTGATAGTTTATATCAGCAATAAATTAAATTCCTATTTAATTGCACTCTTACTTGACAGACATTGTTCAGATAAACCAAGCAAAGGAGTGAAGGTGGGCTCCTTAGCCAAGTTAAAACAGGAAGTCAGTCTATGTTTGTAAACTTTTATAATTATTTTCCATTTCTACAGTTCCACTAGAACTTTAATCTATTAAGCGCAGACTTAGAAATAAAACTATTTTTTACCAGCTTCTTAAGGATAATTGTGGTTTATTGCTGACAGCAAGACAGTGAGATTAGTCACATCAAACAAATTCTGGTATGTCATCTTGCTACAGTTCAGCCGAGTGAAAACCACCACTGAGGTAGACAAAGATTCTCAGGGGATAAATACAAGGCAAAGAATAGCGAGGAAGCGGAAAGTCAAAAACACAGCACTGCATCAGCTACTAAGGAGGAGAAAAAATGGCTGCTACTGCTGAACCCAGGACAAGTGTTTCTATATATTGCACCATGTAGCATACACTACTCTTAAACTCCAGGTTTCTTACTCAGCTGAGTTCACTGATTTTGGACTTGCATGATCACACCAGAAGATTGCATCTTTATTTTACAGAACATAAGAGTGAGTAGTTTATATTAATATATTATGAGAGTTAGTTGAAAAATGTTCTCTGCCTCCATCCTTAGCCATCTGCACTTGTTACTCTGTGCAACAAGAACTTTTACAGTATTCTGTTCATTTCATGCGACTTTAAAACTCCACCTTGATATAGACCATTTTCATATTCTACTGGTTTTTGATAAAGCAAATAGCATCATAGACTAAGAAATATTGATTTAGAAAACTAATAAAATATTAGATACATGTCAGATGGGTCTGTGTTAACACTTGTATTTATTAGGAGGTGATTTCATGAACAATCCCATTATTTATTATTTCTGTATCTTGAAAATGCTGACTAGCCTGCAAGCTGCCTTCTTGCAAATCCTAATTATACAGTAATTCAGTCCGTTTCTAACATGTTTTTAATTTTCACTACATATTCTACTGTCAGAAAATCCTCTGACATTTGTCTTTACGGAAATATTTAAATCATAACAGCAAGCTACTGCACTGGAACTCTGGCTTTGGAGACAAGGATGAGCTGGTGAAATTGTTCTTTTGTAAGTGGAACATTCAGAAGAATTCCCACTTGATTTTCATAACAGATGAGTTAGATCAATGTGGAGAACATCTGAAATTTTATTGGATTTTAGAAGCATTTGTAAAATGGAAACATTAGAAATGCTGATGAGCATTGTTCAAATACTGATCTAAATGGATGTTTTGATTTATTATTCAGAATTGAAATATGTCTTTATGACTCAGAAATTGTTAAACTATTCCTGATAATCTAACATAGCTACTGTTCAAATATGTGTTATCAGATCAATCTTTGGTTTCATTTTTTATATTAATATTTAGCAGGCTTATTTTTTTCTCACACTAAGCTTCAGTAGAAACACTAGAGATTTGCTGTATATTTCAAATTGATCAGTGTTTTATAATTGTGTATAGTTTCTTTCAAACTTCTTGATAGTTAAGAAATAAGCATGTGTAGCAGCAGCATGTGATATTGAAAGTCTCACTAGTTCCCTGGATTACCAGACTTTGGCTCCCAGTATCAGAAATTCATGTAAATAGCTTCCGCCTCATCTCTTTCTTAGTGGTTCTTCAATATCTTCCAAGGAACAAGTACAGGGTATCCATTGCGTTTCCTAAGTGTCTGTTGGTCCCTATGCCATCATATGACCTATATCCAAATATACAGTATAACCATATATATACAATATATCCAAATATATCCAAAATAACAATATGAGCTAGGATCTTTCCTGGCCTATTGCCAAAAAGAGATGCCAGGAATTAACTTTGTCCAACACTCTATAAAACATGAAAGCAACAGGTTGGGCATTCTGCTCTATGGATAATAACGTGAACTTACAAGTAAAATGTGTTGTGTACTGTATTTCACTTCATGCATAGGAAAATAGTTTTAATCCAAGATACTGCTTGAATAGACTTGCAGTATAAGAAAGGTGAAATGTGAACAAATTAGGTGAAGTGACAAATTAGCTTTACATGATCTTGAGTCTGCAGAGGTTTTTCTGCACTTTTCTGCTTCCTTAGCTCTAATCACACAATTCACATGCTCTTCCTGTGCATAGTGATACTAACTTTATTACTCATCAGAAATTTCCAGTGAGATTCCTGGCTTAAATATGCTATGGAAGCTAGACAACAAAACCCTTTTTATCCTACTTTTATTGTTCAGCAATGCAAAATGCTGAATTGCTGTGACATAAGGTATTACTATTTGTTTTGTTAGAACACAGCCAGGAAAATACGTGGTAGATAGCTGTTATACGACATTGTGAGACTAGCCATACTTTATGGATGTGACAGTAATGATTTTCAATTAGAACATTTAGTCATTTCCTCATTAGCTTGTGTAAGGAGCTCGTAATTTCAGCTGGTGGTTAAAGGAGTAATGTAGCGCTGTCTCAGAGACATAGCAGGCAATATTTGCTTTTTTCATTTTTTACCTCTGAGATTTACATCATTGGAGATCTTAATGTGATAGAGACAGTGTAAATTCACTGACAGGGAAGCAGACATCTCTATCTAAAATCGTATGTTCATATTGTTTATTCCTTTGCATTCTTAATCCACTCAGATTTTTTCTCTGACCTTTTACTCCTTTCAGTTTATCTCCTAGTACTGAAGCTACTGACACCAAAACTTCTCTCTGCCAGGTTTTACTTCTGACACTGTTTAGATAAAAGACCTATGGAAAAATCTAAACAAAAATGCCCAAATGGCATATGTATAGGTCATTAGTCCAATTTTTATCTGATTTTCTGATAGCCATATATTTCCTTAACTATGCTCTGTTCACTTCAAATCTCTTAAAGCTTCAAAAATCTTCTTTAGATCCATGACATGACAGACCACTGTTCAAACACAAAGTCTCACTGTTACTTCACAGAGTATTTTGGAGTAAGGGTTGCATTGCTCGAAATCATTTATACGATTGGGGCTTAAATCTAGGAACTTTCCATGTCTGAAACATTCACACACCATTTTTTCCCATGTTAAACATAATACTGATATGGAAAAAGATAGAGACAGAGCTGAACTGAAGTTATAAAGAAAACCAAGTGTTCACAGCACTACACTGTACTAAATTTTAGAAATACTGTTTTGTTTCAAGAAATGTTTTAAGACTTTTCTCTAGTTTCTAACCTTTTCAAGTAATAAAAAGGAATTACATCCACTGAGAAGAGACTTTGGCAGTCAGTTTGATGTAGTGGGTTATAGAAAATTTCTTGTCATAATTTTTAAGACATTATCAGATTAATTTTCAGTAAAAGTTTTTGCTTTATGGAATAAGAATCTCAGAAATTAATTCAGATGATTCTGTGTAATCTCAGAAGAGTACAAGTTTTCGGCATTATAATTCTGATATTTAGATTTAGTGTAAGTATTTAAACTATTTTTAAAGGCTAGTAAAAAAATTTTTGTTACCTGTAGTAACTGCCTGGCAGAGAAGAGTTTTGGTGTCAGTAGCTTCAGCACTGGGAGATAAAATGAAAGGAGTAAAAGGTCAGAGAAAAAAATCTGAGTGGATTAAGAATGCAAAGGAATGAAAAGTATGAAAAATTTTTTACCCATAGTAAAAAATACTAACAGGGCTGTTATCTAAAAATAAGTAAAGCATTGGTTTGTTTAGAGTTTCAGCTAACAAAAATCTTAGTATTAAACCAAAGCAGTTTGTAAGGTGGTGTAACACAAAGCAAGATTAGGCCAGGGATGTCAGCTTTAGCTTTCTAAGTTACCTATGTTCATAGGATAATTTTATATTCTAACACTAAGTACTATTAAAACGCAGTCATTCTGGGGAGGGAGGATAAAGCTATTACTTTCCCTTATACCAAAATAATTTGAACCCTGTTTGTAGTGCCAGACCTTAGTGCAACTTGAATTCAGTTACTAGTAATGCCTCAATGGGTAAGATGTAGCCAAAGCAGTGGAGGAAGACCACTTCCTACTAGTCCTGCCCTAGCTCAAGAGGTAACCAGAACCTGCCCTCATGATGTCTAACAGAAAGTTGTTTGCTGTTAGTGCCACTGTCTTCCCAGAGCAATGAAGAAATAGTCCATATTTTTCACATATGAAAATTTATGTTTACAGTGGAGATCCCCCCTTATGAGCAGCAGTGCTAATTTCAGATCTCTCATCTGAATCAATAGCAAAATCAGTTCCCTAATTCTAGGATTCTAATACAGTGCTTTTGGAATTAGAAGGCCATACTCAGTTTTTCCCTGAAAATTGTTGGAATTGCATCCCTTTAGGTAACAACTGATTTGGATTTCACCAAAAACTAATGATGTTCATCATATGCCTTTTAAGTAAACTGCATCTACAAAGCAGGGGGATTAATTGTGTCCAAGCTCCAGGTTTGATTCTCTTGTATGCATTCACTTTTTAGTTTCAGTCAGGTTTGGGTCTCTACTCTGGCTTCTTGTCTGAAGTTCAAAAGTGTTTCTGAAACTAACCACTGTCTAACAATTGCCACATTTCCTCCCACAGGCAGTTATGTTTCACTTGTGGTTTAAGTAATCCATAACATGTTATTGGTTACTGTGAGTTTGTCAAAGCATTAGTATTTCTTTGAGTTACTAATAGCATTGAGAGACAAAGAAAATCTCATTCACTTCCAAAATTGAGTCCTACTGGCAAAGAAACTCACTAAATGCTAGTAGTTTCTCTATATGGCAAGGCACTATTAAGAGAGAAGGATAGAGAAAAAGAAATATTGCTCTGGAACGAGATCTCACACTGTGTCACTGTTCTGGGATACTGTGAGAGAGAAACAGCTAAAATACAAATAGAGACTGGGATTTTTTTGAGAACTTTTGACCACAATAAATTCAGGTTTGGAACTTTAAAAAAGAGGTGGAAAGAGAAGACATGCATGCCTAATACTGAAGGAGAACTTGTTTGTATCTAACATATTGGAGAAATTGTTGGAGAGCAGTTCATTCTAGTGAAAATATTACTTTTGTAACACTGCCAAGATCAGTGTTTTCTCATTCATGAATCAGAGTTCTTTGCTCATTTGTTGCTGCTTTCTTCTCACCCTCTTTCTTTTCCTACTGTCTTTTTATAGCAAAAAGCCATCAACAGTTGGCTAGCTAAGCACTTGCTCAAGAATCAGTTGCGAGGAGTCTTTAGAACAAGTTAACTGGGCCTCATGTCCATTTACACAAAAGCACTGGTACGCTCTTCTTATTTGTGCTGTCTATACAGCTCTGATTTTGTGTGGACACGTTGGGATTCTTTTGCAGCTGTTTAGCTCTACTGGAGAAGAACTTGTGTGTCTTCTAGCAAGAAGTCTGAGAAAGGTGTTGAAAGGCTGTTCTTACTGCAGATGTGGGGGTCCAGCACCAGCAAAAGCACAGTATGGGTTTAATTCCTGCCACCAAATTAAGTGTGGGTTCAAAGAACAAATGAGCACATACTTTAAGATCTGGAGGAACTGGGCAAAAATACGGAGAACTAACTGGGTAACACAGGTGTAGTTGTCTCTCTCTTAGGAACAGCTATGTCATGACTAAATGTCAGTATAGGTCTGTCACTACAGGTAGCCAGGGCTTCGTTTTCTGCAAGGGATTTTCTGGCTTCAGGGCTTTCTTTTCTGAGATGGATTCTGTTCATACAAAACCTGGAGACTCCTGACAGTTTACATAGCTGTGGATGTTCTGTGCAGAAGAATATTGGGCATTTCATTATAACACATCCAACTAAAACAAAATGATAGTTGGGAAAGGAGGGAGGGAGGGAAGGAAGGGAAAGGAAGGCATTATTGCTTACCACAAAATGTTCCTCACTTTCTCTTCATCCCCTAAGGAAATTAATGGAGTAGATCCTTTATGCATGTCAGCTTGTGCAGGAAAGTTACTGAAGCACTGACACAGAAGAAAATCATACAATATATTGTACCTGGGTCCATTCAAGTTTGAGTGTGTGGGTGGCAAGGAGTGTGGTTCCATGTGCTTTTCATCCCACAGGCAGCTCCACAACTTCCTGTTGTGAAGGTTTCTCCTCTTTCATGTGTGGCTTTGTGCAGGAGGCTTGCCTTTCTCTTGGTTGACGTATTTGCAGCCTGTGTACAGTAAGTAGCCTTGTGCAGTATGCTCATCCAGAAGGGCTGCATATGAATTTGACTTACAAACTCTGTAGGGTGGTGTTATGAAGAATTAATCTCAACTAAGAATAATTTTTCATTAGTTAAACAGGAGATGACATAGTGCATGATTTTTTTTTTCCAGACATCTCAGTATGTCCTGTTCAGGAATCAGGACCAAAGACAATGTTATTTTAGTTCTTTTTGGAATATGTTTACTCACTCACAATATGTTCTGTTCTTCTTAAAGTGACATGTTTACTCAGAAAGGAGTATACCAATCATCATAAGAGTATATTTTCTGCTTTAATATGAAGTGTTTTCTGGCAGCCTTGAAAGAAAATTCTGAGCCTAAAGTCTGAGCTCACCAGCAAAGTAATAGGCCCATGCTTTAATGATTTACAGTCAAATTGTATGCCTACTCTTCTGCTTGTGAGTTTTTGAACTAAGGGTCAACATGAGGGTAAGCTATATCTTGCTGAAACATAGGCAAGTGTGGCTGAACCATTAAATTTATTCTTAGATTTATTAAGGGAGAAGACAGAAGAATGTATGAAAGTGTAGATCAGAGCCAAGATTTTGCTCTTCATTGTGGATCAGATCTGGATAGCAAGGTAAATGTTCTGTGGTTGAATGACTGTCAAGGATTAGCTAGAGCAATTAAATAGATCGATGTAAAGTTCATGTAAGTAATTTTTTTAATGATTGAAGTCTAAGTGTTTTGACCGCTAAAACGAAGAGGTACAGAAGCCTGTTTGATGTCATGAGACATGGATAAAGAGTATGGAGGGCTTACAACATTTTATATTGGAAATATTTATCTTTATCTGTCAGTCATCGTCAACAGGCATTCAGGTTCTGTTGACACAGCAGTATTAAATTTTTTTCAGCTTCAGTAACATGAGTTTGTTCTACATTTCAAGGGATTTAGCTAAAAATTAGTAATGAAAACGTAATACACTTGCATTTACCATTTTGGTTTGACTGGTACAGGTCAAACAGCTCTGTATTGTATTGCCTTGAATGTGTAGAATATATTATGGATGGGATATTTCATGGTTAAAAAAAACTAATGTTTTCCAAATTGAAGGCAATCACATTAAATTTTTATGGTGTAAGTAACATCAATAGAGCTTGAACAAGCACAGATGTCAGTTGCTTCATATACCAGATTGTTTAGCCAGGCTATTCTAGTTAAAAACAGTTGGGCTAACTTTGAGGAACCTATTTCATCGGTCTACAGAACAAGTATACAGTCTTTCCGAAGAAACTATAAATATGATTTGAATATGTAAACAATATAGATTATATGCTCTTCTACCATTTAATTTACTAACAGTGTTTTCACATGTTCTCTGTCTGGAATCATATACAATTTAAATACAAAATGCATAAAATACCAACCTGTGGTTCAATAGTGTTACTGTGCGCTACTGTATCTATTTCTCCAGCCTATTAAGCCTTTATATAGCTCAAATAGGCTTTATACTGAACACTTTGAGAAAAATTAGACACTACAGATTTTGATCCTCCATGTAAATCTGTTAGAACATTTTGTTTAGACACCAAATAGAGTGAATTTGGTGGATCCAAGTACCATGAGTCCCAACCAGCTAATTTATGTGGCGAGTATGGATCTTTCATCTACACACCTCATTCCAGGCCACTATTCTTTCCCTTTATCCAATCCTCAGTGACCAGTTGCATGTCCATTAATTACCCTGATGATTGGAGAGCAGACAAGTAGGCTTTTCTGTTTCTGCCATAAATGCCACTCAATGAACCAGCCACTAGGTCATGCTCAAGTGCAATGGAATCTTGTTTTCCCCTCCCAAACTTCTAGCATCACCTCCACCGTGACTTCAGCTTCTTTCAGGCCAGTGGTTTCACAAATACACTTTATGTGGTTGGTATAAAGAAAACTTTTATACATGTAAATATATTAAACATCACAGGAGCAGGATCTAGAGGTAATTGTGGAATTTATCTTTTTTCCCCAAAGCTTCTCTCACATTCTTAAAATTGCTTATTTTATCACTGTGGAATTAAACAATATTGTAAAAAAAAATCCTAAAATTCAACTTTTCTGAAACCACCTAAGAGATTGTACCACCAATATTTTCTGTCTTGTGAGGACAACAGCTATTGAAATAGTAGATTGTCTTTGTGCATTTTCATCAGTAGATATTATCAGTTATCTTGAAATTTTGTGTAAGTGATATTTTTTCAGGAATATATTTCAGAGAAAAATGAAATTATATTTAATGAAGATTGTTGTCTCTAAAACATTAAAATATTAATTTTCATGCTTGCACTGTAAATATATTTTTAATTAAAAAATATGATCAAGAAAATAAGTTATTAAAATGCCTGTTATAAAATAGGAAAAGTCCCTGAGAGATCTACATGCAGAAGAAATTGTGGATATTTTGGAGCAGTTCCTGAGTCGTTAGTATGTAAAGAGTCTTTTGTATGGAGAAGATTAACAGACATATCAAACTGAAACAAATCCATTTTCTTCATATGGGGTTTTGCAGCTTTTCCTACAGCCTTTCTGGAAATTAGGGAAGACATTTGCATTTAAATAAGATTATTTCTGATGGAAGATTATTAAATCAAGAAGATGATTCCTTAGTATTTTAAGCTTTTTTGAAGTATGCTGCACATCTAAAAAGACTGAAAACCACTGGCTTAAACAGACATTACATAACCATAAGAAGTCTATTATTTGTGGAATTTGATGAATATATGGAGATACATTTGGTGCAGCACTCTTTCCATTGGCTTAATCAGTCCTATGGAATAACCTCACCTTGATGATTCTTTCTCTAGCACCTTCCCTTTGAAACATTTCCTTGCCTTTGGGCCATAAATGAGTTTAACAGTACCAATCTCTTCCAGTGACTACTGCCTCATTTTGTGGCTTCTACCACTCATTTGTAAACTGTTTACACTATGCCACTTTGGATGCAATCTTGGAAACAGTGGAAAAGTTGAAAAGGTGGTTAAATTAGTGTTCTCTGTTTCAGGCATGGTACAGGACTTGCTCTACACAAATTGTAGAAGAGGAAGCAAAGAAACAAGGGCCAGTTAGGAAATCAGGTGTAGAGCTAAGATTAGAATGTAAATCTGCTGAATCATGATTTTAGTTTCTTTTCACTCCTTCATACTTCTTTCCTACATTGTGGCTAATCTTTATCAATCCTTGCTACTGACATGCAGCTACTTGGCCAGTGCATTGCTGAGCATCTGGCAACTGAACGAATGTACTTTAGAAAGCAAGGTGAGAAAACTATTAGGTAAAGTGGTGAGTTAATCATATTTTTATATATAGGATTGTGGAAAATGAAACTCGTGGTTGCTATTTATCATCAAAAGCTTCCATAAAGGCTCAGCTTGTTGCTAGGAATCACCATGGAATGAATATTTGTCTGACTACCAGCATTTAGTTGAGGAATAGCAGAATAAAGGGTTGCTACCCACAGGGAGGATTTAATGATCTGCACTGGAAGCTGCAGGTGGCAACTTTAAGAACAGTTGAGACTTATCCATTAAGGGTGCTAGACACAGGACTACAAGGATGATGATGCTGAGGAGAAGATTAAACAATATAAAACCCGGTAGCTTCTGAGGGGAACATTAAACTGAGATCTGCAATAAAACTTTTCTCTGCCTGAAATATTTAAAGGGATATCTACTATGAAATTGATTTAGCCATTACTTCTTAGGTGGAAATAATAAGTAAAAATTTATTAAATCACTCTAAAGGGGACCCACAATGACAAACTGTGACTGGAGACTGTCTTTTGAAATAAGGTACAGAATAACTTAAAAGTTCTTAAAACAAGCAAATATTCTATAGCCATTCTTTCTATTCTCAATTATACTGATTTCATTCTGCTTAATTGGGGTCTGCTTAAGTTTAATCATAGTCTTATCTAAGATCTCAAATTGAGGTAGGATAAATAATTTATAAGCAAGATACAGTTGAATCTATTAGAATCTGAATCTACTAGAAATGGAGTTTAGCTTGTAAATTTCGTCTAAATGCAGTTATTAGGGTATTCATAATATAATAACACGTTTTTTAATGGGTATCAAGGGTTTATTGTTGCCACTTACTGCACTATAGTAGACCAGATCGTGTTCTGCTGAGGCCTTAAAAGCAGGAGGTTTTGTATGTCGTTACACACTCAGTACTGAATGTATATGTGGTGTTTAATAAATACTGTCTGAGTCTGACACCTCACATAGCATATTAGCTTAGGTATTTTTCTTAGATTTACACAAATCACCCATGAGTTATAATACATGTAGTAATTAGTAGAACATTTTGAGAGGTCAGCGTCACATGAAATTAGTTGAAAATTACTGGTGTTGATCTGTGACACAGGAGCCAAATGTGCACATCCATAATTTGCTTCATGATAAAAGAAAGTGGGCTTGCATTCTCTACCTTCAAAGCTTTTTCATCTGTTCATAACTTTAGCATGCAAGGATCCTTCCAGTGAGAGACTGTTATATTGTTAGTGTTTAATCTTAAACCTGCTGATGACATGGCTTGGTTGGGTTGTATTTTCTTGGGTAAATTTATGGGACTACTGAAGTAAACTGCTACTGTGTGGCTAAGGCTGCCTCATTTTAGACCAAACAGATTTGGTTTGGAAAACTACTTTCTATTTGCTTATTCTGCAGGCCAATAACTGTAAATATTTTAAACTCAATATTTAATTTATAATTCCTTAACAAAAAGACACTTAAATAGTGCCTTGTTTAATGTGCTCTTTTACCTTATAGCATGTTAATTTTCGCATTCAGTACTCCGAAGCAACAAGCAATAGGTTCTCTAGAAAAAAACAGATGTGTAGAGGTAACCCTTTTCACCACCCCTGTTATGTTATGAGTACAATAGGGTACTCTAAATTCTTTGGCAATGAACATGAAAAGAAAAAAAAAGCTGATCCTGAAAATACCATTACTTATTTTTGAAATTGACACTGCTCGATTTTCAGGCTAACACCCAGGTTTAGCTGTGTATCTCAGATAATCCAACACATACACAAATCCGTTTAAAATGTCTTTTCCTTTAACTCTATTCTATACATTTAATTTTTGGGAAAGGTGAAGAAAACACAGATCGAGAAAAAGAAATCAACTAGGGAATTTTGTTTATTATGGTTGGACAGCTGCAGTTGGTTCACCAAGGATCACTTTATATTTTATTTTGATTGGGGAGATACCAGTCTGCCAACCGTAATTGGTACAATGCTGCTGTTGCAGTTGAAAATAGATGATGTTTTGCAGCTGACAGTAGTGCTAGTTAAGGTGTCATTAATGAGCAATTTTTTTAATCTGTGACATAATGGTGGGGTTTTTTGGTTTTATTTCTGCATACTGATATGTTGCCAATTCAATCAGTTAACTTTCGTTGAGAATCGTAGTGTCCCCCTGCGACATGCTTGAGGTTTAATTCTAGTCTTCTTACGTTAAATTAATCACATATTTAGTAAATGCTGCTGCATAGCTTGCACGCATGTTCAAAGTTAGCAATTTTGCTGAATCAGGGTTATAATTTAATTTTTCACAACCATACTTAGTTGGAGAATGAGTATTTGTCCAAACAATTTTTTTTTAGAAAAACTTCCTTAGGAAAATAGATGTACTTTTTTCTCAAATCTCCATCTTCATGTTCTTGAACCTGCAGCCTTTGACTATGTGGCTATGTACCTTTTCTAGCCTTTGTACTGTCTTTTCATCCTATAGGGACACATAGTCATCCTATTAGTCTTGAATTTGTTTCTTGTTTCATTCCTGTTTTCCCATCTCAGAAGACAGATATGGAACAAAATTATACTGTCTTGTCTAAAAACTAGCGATTGAATCCAGTGATTACCTTTTTCTTGGCTTCTAGCTGTATCCCCAATTTTAAGTATTTAAAATGAACCAGAAAAAAGCAGAATGCCATTCTACAGCCATCATGTAGATTATGCCATGTGTGTGGATTACGCAAATTTATTTTGTACTGGGGAATGATTTAACTCAAACTAATGCCCGTGCATCTACTTGAGTTAAGAAAGGGGCAACAAATATACCACTGAATTTCAAAGAGGAATGTAATGTACTGGTTTCAAATTATAAAGGCCATGTTTGCCATTCCAGCACCTCTTATCCTTTGCTGATTTTCTCCAAATAACAGGAGCATGTGACATAGAAGTATTTCAATGTCCATTTCTTTTTCGAAAATGAGTATCAGACGAGTATCAAAGCTGAAAAAGGAGTAGGATTTAGCCTTCCATGAAGAAGAAACAGTTAGCAACTTGAAGGATTCTGATTCTGTAATTATCAAGATGGAGTTCAGATTAATTAAATTCTTGGTCATGCTCCAAAATGCATATGAAATATAATTTTTTTGAGGAAAAAAAAGACAGTAGGATATGACAGGCATGGTGGAAGATACTCTCTAATGAGCTTTATTAATTGGCAGCTCTAAGGTAATATTCTGTTGCTATAAAGCAATTCTTTGAAAAAGGCTATGAAAGATTCACAGAGCGTTGTTGCATTTCTATATCCAGGCCATTTGGGAGGTAAAGCAGAAATACTCTCAGAAATCAGAAGCTTCTGGTTTGCTGCACTGCCCTGTAGTGTTTCTCTAGAAAAATGTATTTTAGAATACCAATTTTTAAGGTGTAGGTAAAGCCTACTCATCTAATTTTTATTGCACTACTTAATTTAATGGAAGTTTTGCTTGTTTTAACAGGATTTAGACTTTACTGTTTCATCAATAATTATTTCTGCTTAACTAAATCTTGAAGTACTTTTCAGTTTGTTTGTTTTTTAAATTCCCGACTTTAGCAAAATTTACACTAAGAACTGTGAGTTTTGTATCACTGTATACTTAGCAGAATAGTAAGATTTCAGATTATTATTTTAAAGAATTACAGCATGCACTTCTACTTCTTTGTGTAGGATGCTAATTATTTTCAAAGTACTAGACATATTCTTTACCTGAAATATTTACAACAAAAAATAAAATGGGGATGAGTGTTTTGGAGAATGAAACAGAAAAATAACCCACATGATTTATTCAGCCTGGAGAAGAGAAGCTCCAGGGAGACCTTGGAGCAACTTACACTGCCTATATGGGCCTACAGGAAATCTGAGGAGGGACATTTTACAAGGGCTTGTAGCAACAGGAGAAGGGGGAATGGCTTTAAACTGTAAGAGGGGAGATTTAGATTAGATGTTTGGAAGAATTCTTCCCTGTGAGGGTGGTGAGGCACTGGCACAGGTTGCCCCGAGAAGCTGTGGCGGCCCCATCCCTCACAGTGTTCAAGGCCAGGTTGGATGGGGCTTGGAGTGACCTGCTCTAGGAAGGTGTCCCTCCCTGTGGCAAGAGGAGTGGAACTAGATGATGTTTCAGCTCCCTTCCAACCCAAACCATTCTGTGGTTCTATGACTTACATAAATCCCAAATTACTTTTATTTCTAGTATTTCATCAACTGTATGCTGGTCTGTCTGGATTACAGCATTGAAAAGTAATACAGGATTGAAGACCTAGAGGAGTACCTCTTCTTTGCAGTATACAGCCTCTGTCTTTCCTGTGGCTGACAAATAGTTGTATTTCAACCAAAGGTATCAAAGGTCAGAATTAAAACTAGTAGCTTTAATACTTTCTGGAGAAATACCCAAAGTTCTTTCTTCATCACTGGCCAAGGACATTTACTGGGGCGTGTACTTAAGAATGGGAGTAGTTCCACTGATGTCACTAAAATCAAGCCTATACTTACTTGCTTAACTGAACTGGCTTCTTAGGTAATGCTGATGACTTTAGCTTTGGAATTTGGACAATTTAGATTTAGTCTGGTTTTGAGGTATTTATGCTGTGATACTGTGAGACACCCTATTTCATTACAATTATTTAAAATGGAAAGCTTGTACAAGTGGTTCACCTCTATGTCCGTGTTTTAGAGGTGAGTGAAATGGAACCACTGTCTCTCACTATCTTCTCTGCAGAATTGCAGTGTATTGTAAATAGTTTTACAGTGAAAAATACCAATAAGAGGTATTCCGTTTTTATCAGCCATGTGCTTATAATTCTTCAAGTGCTAGGAATCATATATTGTATCTCACTTGTGCTTATTTTGAGTGATTATTTGCTATAATGCAGAAAATCGAGCTGACAACAATTTAAAATCAGTGACACGCCAGCGGTTTTGCAACACACTGTGTCTAGGTTTGCCAGAAAAGCGCAAAAAAGAAATACCATGCAGTGGTGAGATTTTCAGAGAGGGAAAGGCAGCTGTAGCAGGAAGATTGCCAGAATGCTTTCTTCAAAGGACTGTGTACGTTCTTGCATAGATCATTGTCCATAGTTGAAGCATACTGCAGGGAATATGACCACCTCAGTGTTCTATTTTCAGCTTACTGTCATGTTTGCGTAATCCGTCAGTTTTCGAAAGTGGCTATGATTAACTAAAAGCAAGCTTTATGGCTTTCTTTATATTTGTTCAGTTCATTACAACTAATTCCAGTAGGTTTTTGATGCAAAACCTGTGACACAATAGGAAAACTATTCAAATGGCAGTCTTCCTTGCTTTTTGTTAGGTAGATGGCGATTTCCTCCAATTGCGCACTTTAAGTCAAGTTGTGTAATTGGTATAGTTTTTATTAAGTTTCCCTGAAAATATTTTGTAGTCTTGATTGCTGTATGGAACTACTGGGGGAAAAAAGGACATGCCTGGATCCATGTTTCAGCAATCTAAGAGAATTGTTTCACGCCATCACTGAATTCAGTCTTTAGCACTCAGTGGGTTTGGACAAGAATTCTTCATTTTGTTTGCCTAGTTTTGAAGGGAGATCTGGTTGAAAACAGTACTTGTAAAAGAAGGCAAGTTAGCTGTGATTGAGAGAGCAATGAAAATGAAATGACATTTCAATAAGGTATTGTCTACAGGAAATAATGGGCTATATACTGCACTGTTTCCATGTGCTAAAGAAATATCATGAGACGGACAACAATCATGGCTCATACATTTGGCTGGAGACAAGGGGTTAAATAATCCCTTAGCAAGAGATCGATGAGTAGGTTTTGCTCTCAGACAACACCATGGTGATCTCTTCCTTTCTCTTTCTAATTATACCAATGTGCCTCTTAAATGTTGATTCTGTGTTTGCTGGCTGCTGTGCCAGGTCACGTAGTGGGAAAGTCATGGTGTATCATGACAACTTAATTCTTCGTTCTGGATGGCAGATATTGTTAACATACAGGTAATTTTCCTTTGTATGAAGTAGTAATGGCTGCCACTGATACAAATAAGTTAGATCCAATGAGACAACTCGAAACGAATAAAAAAGAGGTTAATGATACCTAAAGCCAATCAAATTCATGTTCTGAATTTGATTGTCTTTAGTGAACAGAAGCCAATCAAATTCATGTTCTGAATTTGATTGTCTTTAGTGAACAGAAGCAGTCTGCCACGATGAGTTTCTGCTGTTCTCAGAGTACCTTTTGTCATTTCTCTGAGTGGCCAGCCCAACAGCACTGTGCATTTCTCCTTTTCAGACTACATCTCTCAGACAGCAGAACACGCAATGGTTGGTGGTGGTCAGAGAAAACCAGAAATTTTTGAAGGATTCCTACCAGCAATCCAAAGCAATGTACACACTGAAAATACCCGCACCTCTAAAACCTCAAATTTTACAGTGAAAAATGCAATCATGAAGAGCTGGCTGGATGGGTGCATGCAAAGAGTTGTGGTCAATGGCTCAGTGTCCAGCTGGAGACCAGTAACGAGTGGTGTCCCTCACAGTTCGGTGTTGGGACCGGTCTTGTTCAACATCTTTGTCACTGACATGGACAGTGGGATTGAGTGCGCCCTCAGCAAGTT
>JBCJKH010016374.1:0-17640 GCA_039877255.1 Loriculus beryllinus
GAGATATCCAAAATGACAAAGGCATTGGGAACTCTCCACTTTGTCTTTCCATAGTTACACTACATTAGAAACAGGAGTAATATTATTTGGAATTTAGTCTCTTCTCAAGTTGAGAAGGCAAAGCAGATCCTCTCTTGGAAGGTAGACTCTCAGGTTAGCAGCCAGCTCAGTGAGCTGTGCTACCAAGCACTAGAATCAGGACCCTCCAGACATGAACCTGAAGGGCAAAAGAAAGGAACAGCTCATCCTTTTTCTCATCTAATTAAGTACGGGAAGCACAGTTCCCAGGACAAGG
Organism: Loriculus beryllinus; assembly: GCA_039877255.1. Classification (NCBI taxonomy): domain Eukaryota; kingdom Metazoa; phylum Chordata; class Aves; order Psittaciformes; family Psittacidae; genus Loriculus; species Loriculus beryllinus. Next base: position 296 of record JBCJKH010016374.1, read on the forward strand.
GCCAGCAATAACAGGGAGCACAGCTTGGTGGAAGCATTACTGAGCAGCCAACTCAGGAAATGGTTATGATTTGGATGCCAGTTTACTCAGCTGGACCAAACTGTCTCCATGACACAGCCCAACATTCATTCCAGTCAAAAAAAATGCACAAGTTAGCTTGATATCAATATGTAAATTTTCTTTTATTGTTTTACATTTTATAATAAGCCAAACTTTTTTTACCTTTTTTTTTTTCAGATATGCTACGGCCAGTTTATTTGACCTGTCTTATACTTGGCATTTCAAATGAATTCTCAACACTAGACAGGTTATCGGTCACAGAAAATGCTGCCATACTTTCTAAAGTCATACTGTCAGTGTACACTGGCATTTTCTAAACTACTTTTCTTGCTTATTAAATGCCTCTCTAAACTCTACAGAAGCAACTCCTAATCACTGGTTGTCATTTGTCATTCTTACAACACAAAAACAACATCCTCACATAAAACAGTCTTTTGCCTGTCTCAGAAATTTGAAAGAACTTTGCCAATGATGCATTTGCCCAATATTTATCTTGCTATTTGATGGAATCAAAAAGCATTATTTCCAGGGTTGTTTGTCAGTTGAAAGGTTATTTTCCACAAGTTAAATCAGATCCCCTAAACGCAATCTAATTACATTGCATTTCTCTCATCAGACTTAAAGTTGCACTGATTCAACTTCATTAAAAAATATAACCCCCCCAAAAATCAAACCCACACTTTTTCAGGTTTCACATAAGTATTTTTCAGTTCTACAAAACCGAAGAGAAAAATATTCCACTGTACCCAGCCAATTCGTGGCTCCTATAGCATCGCCAACCAACACTGACACCAGACCTTGGGAACAGCCCTGGCTCTGCCATTGTTTGTTGGCTGCATAATCAACACAGATCAGTTTTGGAGATCTCTATCAACATAACTTCCAGAAAAGTGCTAATTAATGGCAGTAAAAAAGGCAGAGATATAGAAAGAAATGAGGAAAATAGAAGAAGAGAGTATGGAAAGCACCCAGTGGGCAGGAAATGCATGGCTGGCAGTAGAGTTAAAATGGGAAGATAAGCATAGCAGGAACAAGAATCAACAAGTGTGCCTGGTCCAAATTTGTTGAAACAGAATTTAAACTGCAAAAGGTGGCATATTCATCCCTAGAAATATGAAGACCCAAAAAGATTTAAAGACTACATTCTTTGCTATTGTTGATAAAGCCTCCACTACTTTTACTTAACTTGATTATCACATACATGCAATGCAAAATGATCTGAGCACAATATTCGCTTTCACTGGACTCAGAAGGGAGAAAGTTGTTTTAAGTTTTTGTACTATTGTCACTTTATCATTCAATCCACCCTTTATATTATCCTTTATTAATGTTGCCAAGGAGTAACATGAGTTGAGAAAAAGACGACTCAAAGTGCTAAGCTGATTCATTTGAAATCACTAAAGAAGCTGTCATGACAGATCCTAATACCCTTCTTCTACTAAGTCTGCAATTCACATAACACAACAGGATGACTACAAAGGACAACCAGTTAAATTTAAAACAGCAGCATATGTGACACCCAAAGATTTTGCAACTATTACGCAAGATTCTGGTACTGTCAATAACATTAGACTTCATGCACGCTTTAGAAAAAGACTTCTCAATTACAACTCCTACTGTACTCGTTTCTCTTCCTGCATTATGTCTTAATATTGAACTTGAAAATTTGAACTGGGTGTTTGCTTTTTCTAGAGTTTTGTTGCAAAGAAACAATCATTAGCTAAGCAACAATACCATTAATTGTGTGAATATACGAGAAACCCAGTTTCTTTCCATTTCATTTAAAAGAACTGTAATTAAAAAAAATACAAAAACCTCCAATAGTACAATAAAACCTGAAGAGAAGACAGGTCTTCATCAACATATAAGGGCAAAATTGAGTATCCTGATGAACTTAAATGAAAGAGCCTCCTAAGCATATAATATCCACATATTTTTAGGTCATTGTTCTCCATTTCTATGTTTTTTTTCCTAAACTAACTTTATTGAAATCAACAATAAAACCACATCTAGTATAGCTGCCGCATCATGTGCAATACAGATGCCATGTGTACCCAAATCACTATTGCTAGCTAGCATGTAAAATAAATGCATACACACAGCTGAGTAAGCCATAGTGAGACTCTGTTATCAAGTGAGCTTTGTATTTCTTTTATTTAGCCCCATGAGGTTTTCAATCTTCCAAGCACTGTGTACCTACAACAAGAAGCAAGTCCTGAAGAATAACTTCACCCTTCTTCTCTGGCTCTCAGGTTCCCCCTCCCAGCCACTGTGTCAGCCACATCCACCTCACTGCTCAGCCTAGCAAACACAAGGTGGCAGGGAGAGCACCACACACTAAAGGACTGCTAGAGAAAGGCTGAGCACTGGCCAAGATGCTGTGATGTTTCCACCATACCTATTACACTGTCAAAAGGAACATGCTCTTTCTTGTCCATGCCACACATTCATACAGAACAAAAATTGCTGTGTGCATATGCACACATGCAGGCAAGTCTGTTTTCCTGTCAAATCATGTTTTAAATTGTGCACTCGCTAAGCAAACCTGTGTAAATAAGCAAATCCCTGGGTGCCAGAAGAGGAAACACCACCCATGTACCAAATGGAGGGAACTGGGATCCTGCCTGGAATAAGCCCAAACCTCCTCCTTCCTTTTCTATTTTTATAGCGGGTGTTATGTGTAAGAAAGGTAATTAACAAATCTGTCAACTTGGTTTATGCCTTTTGATGCCCAAAGCACTGCAGGCAAAATGCAAGCAACCTCTACCCATTAAAAGCTCCAAGCCTGTAATTTCCTATCTTTTAATTACCATGCAACATAAGAGCTGGTCAATCACTAGCTCTTATTTATGTTAGGGCACATTACAGAATTAGCATCAGGACTACCCTGGCATGGCTTTTGTGTGAGCCAGCTGTCAGCTATGGAGAAAAGCAAACTGTCAGGGAACTGCTAAGCCACGTTCACTAGTCCTTCCATTCTGAAAGTCTGGAGGATCCACTGTCATGTTGTGCCTGTAAAACTCTCCGGACTGTTCCTATCTTCCAGCTTTACAAGGTATTGGTCCTAGTTTCAGCTGGATTAGAGTTGCTTTCTAGTAGCTGGTGCAGTGCTGTATTTTAGCTTTAGTCTGAGACCAATGCTGATAAACCACCAATGTTTTAGCTACTGTTAAGTAGTGCTTACCCTGATCAAGGACTTTTCAGTCTCTCATGATCTGCCAAGTGAGGAGGGGCACAGGAAGCCGGGAGGAAGCAGAGACTGGACAGCTGACCCAAACTATCCAAACAGGTATTCCATCTCGCAGCACGGAAAGTCCAGAAGAGACTGAACACTGCTCAGGTCGGGCTCGGTATCGGTCAGTGGTTGGTGAGCAATTGCATTGGGCATCACTGCAGGTTTGCGCTCCTCCCCACCTTTTGGTTTTATATTCTCTTCCCCTTATTATTTCCTTTATTAGTAGTAGTATTATATAGTAGTAGTATATTGTACTTAAGTTATTGGACTGTTCTTATCTCAGCCTGTAGGTTTTACATTCCTTTGACTCTCTCCCCCACCTACCCAGAGCAGGGAGAGAAAAGGAAGGGTGAGTGAACAGCTGTGTGGTGCTAAGTTACTGGCTGGGTTTAAACCATGACAGTATCTGATCCATGCCTTGTGACTGCTGACCACAATATAATTTATCAAAAAGCTAGGAAAGACTGCTACAGTAAGGCTGTGCAAGTCGCTGCCACTGTCATTCTGCTTGTTTATAGTTTTGACCACACTCCAATACAGGTCTAGTTAGGCTCAATAATTTTTACATGTGACATTTCCGTATCTGTCAAATAGAATAGAAGTGGCAAACATTCGACAAGTACTGCCATGGATGAAGATGGCAGTGAAATAAAATGCTAATAAACTCTGTAAGCTGTTTAAGTTCTAAGAGAAAGTCCAAACTGACTCACTGAAAACCAAGACCAGTAAGTCCATTCAAGACAGCCAACAAGGATAAGTCCATATGAGAATAAAAATATTTTCTTCCAATTTAATGTACAAGCACTATATACACTGTATATGTATTCACATACAGATACATAAAGGGTCTTTTATGTTTTAATATGCACACACGTATATATGCAAAACAAACATTTGGAGATGCATTTCATGCAAGGACACTGAAGTCAGCTAGTACTTCTGAACGGACAAAATGGCAGCCTGGGCAGAGTTTTTACACTCTCAGACAGCTTTTGGCATCCCAGAAAACTTTGTGCGGATTAGCAATGTGGGGTTTTTAAAGCTTTTTGTGTATATTATTTTCAAATTCAACATGTTGCACAGTGTGAGAGATGAGCAAAGTAAAAAAGTTAAGGTCAAATAAGAACTTCCTCCTTAAACAAGTTAATTTTGCTCCTAGTGTTTGTCTCAGTCCAGTTAATTGAAATCTTAATTTATCAATTACCATGAAAATCTCTGACCTGCTGATAGTCTGATCCTCTGTCTAGTCATGAACCAAGATAAAAGATAGTTCTTAGATTTCAAGACAGTCAAAATATACTACAGAAAACAACTGAAGTTATATAAATTTCCATGCTAATTTTCACATTACTAAGTTAAACTCAGATACCTATTTTCTGCTACTGTGTCCTTTGTGGGTTCAGAACAAATTCCCCTCATACATATAACCATTAAACGCCTCGTATGCCACAATTCACAAGTTTGTTCAGCCTGGACTGTGCTTGACTGAATCTATCATCTTCTCATCAAGAACCTCTTCTAAAAAAGAAAAAAAGTCTCCTTTTTCCCACAGAATAATTATGAGGCAGTTAGCTGAAAAACTAGCTTTCATGAAGAAATAAACATTCTTTACCTGTTTTTTTTCTCTGTTAAGAAAATTGTACATTCTAACATAACCCCGCATCACAAGTCTATATTTATATAGTTTGTATTCCCAGAGATAATATTATGGTCTCTGAGGTGCCTCTGGTTTAATTCAAGATATCATAGAATAGTATGAATTATCTCTGCAGTAATTCCACGTTGAATTTGCAGTGGTATAAAGCAAACAGTAAAAATGGAAGAGAAGCTTCTCTGGACACACTATACTTTATCTTCCTTCGAGAAAATAAGTAGCAATAATATCTGTAATATGCTTACAGACAGAACCCCAGGCTCTGCAGAGATAAGTCTTATAACAAAGTACTTAACTCAGATGGAAAATGGTATTACTTGTGTTACATTCAAAATGAGCATTTTGCCCCAAACGCTTTAAAAAAAAGTAAACGTCATTAGCTACCTGAAGTTAAACGGAATCTGCAAAAGATACTCTAGTAATTACATTTACTGTAGCTATAGAAACAAGCAACATCAAGTCCTTCACATGCAATGATTCTGTGCAGATACAAAATACTATTGTGTTTGGTCAATATAGGAAAGAAAGCAATATTCAGTGCTTTAGAAACCTGTCTGTCACTCATTTATAATCAATTTTTCTGAAAGAAAATTAAGAATTGCTTTCTTCTTCCTTTCCTATTCTTGTTTTATCGCCTTTTATCCTTTCTCTTTTTTTAATCCTTTGAGATTTTTGATTTATGAGGCAGAATAGATGACAGAGAAAAAATACACATAGAGTGCAATGAGCTGTTGCACTGTTTCTAATATTTCATCTCTGATCGAGTCGGTACTCTCAAGCTCAGAAATTATTTGCAAAATAACTCAAATTTGCTTTGCAACTCCCTAAGGAGAGGGCAAAGAAAAAAGGAAAATTATCTAATTAGTTTTTAAAAATTAATTAAAGCTACCCTGGGATCACAAACACAGTAGTAGCATTATCAAAAGCCTACAAGAACTGCAAAGGCTGCAAAGCTTTAACTGAGCATGACTTCACTTTTAAGAGCTTGAACTTCTTTGAAGCATAGCTTTATTCATCAGTTTTCTGCTTCTGATTATTTTATACCTACATTGCTTCACTCAAACACTTGTAATCCAAAACCAGGGTTTGATTCCACCTCAACATATTTGTCTCGGTATGATAAAAATACTAGTTAGATGGGGTATCTTGCCACCATATGCACAACTCAGAACTTTTAAGTACTTAACACAAGTTTAGTTTATAGCCTGTTTAACAATGCAAAACTCCTATCAACCCTCTTGAGACATTCTCCTCTACAACTTGAATACATGTATTGAATATACATATGCCCAGAAGAATGGATGTCAAGACAATCAACTCTAAGGGCCTCTTCTGCTTTTTCTCAACATTTTGGGTCACTTTCCAACTACAAAATTATGTTTTGCAAACACAAAAAAATTCTACTTAATCTATGCCATATGTCTCAGAAATTCACTGAATACTTGTCCTGGGTTTAGCAGTAGCCATCAATTCTCCTCCGCATCCCTCCGGGAGCAATGGGAGGGCAAGAAAGGGGAGGTTGAGTGAGTGAAGGAGCTGCATGGCTGGGTTTAAATCACGACAATACTCACTGATAGGAGCTATGAATCAAGCTTTTCAGGTTAACAGCCTGTTTCTCTAATTTACAGACCATACAGAGATTCTCCCACGGGACTAACAGTGCTGTTAAGTACATGGTAAACAATCATTGCAGCTGAATGGGCTATTTAAATACACTCTTCCTGCTATCTACGGAAGTCCCTTGCTCTACCCAGTAGCTTAGTTCTGATGATCTGTTTTCCAGCCAGTAATACCCATCATAGAATGGTTTGGATTGGAAAGGATCTTAAGATCATCTATAGTTCCAACTCCCTGCCATGGGCAGGACAACTTCCAGTAGACCAGGCTGCTCCAAGCCCCATCTAGCCTGGCCTTAAGCACTGCCAAGGATGGGGCAGCCACAGCTTTTCTGGGCAAACAGTGCCTCAAAACATGCACGGAGACAGCTTCTATTCAAGAGGGACCTCTCCAGCCGGAAGCACCCACCTTCACATCACCACTACGTCTCCCAGGCCCTCTAAGACCCCCAGTGCCCTCCTCAAAATTGGGCTAAAAAAAATAAAAATACAGGATGAATCAGATAATCAGTTGAGGAGGAGAAATCAGAAGATGACATGACGGAAGAAAGAATTAGCATGTTCTCCTTTACACTTTCCAAATCAGGGAAGAAAGGAAGCAGAAGGAGCAACCACAAAAATCAAACCTCCAGGTAGAATCATAGAATAGGTACTGACTAAAGCGAACAGAGGGTCTTTCTTACAAATGAAAAAAAGCTAAGCATGAAAAACCACAAATGCTTCAGATATTCTGAAAAATAAGCACCACATACCATTTGTGATTCGAAACCATAGTCCCCTTCTGATACCAGTAATAAGGCTCAGGGAGAGCAGAGACCAGCACCTTCATCCCCCATACCCAAGTGCATATCATACTCTATTATTGCTCATCTCAGGTCAAATTCTGTCAAATATTGGTATTTCTACAAAGAGTTGGCTTTGACAATTTAGAACACATTTTTAAACCTTATAACCTCACTGGTTTTAGCATTCATTTTGTAAATAGGAAATCTTGCCACCAAGAGATATGTGTTACCTGAATTACCCAAGATCTTATAAGAAGTCTGTCAAGCGATGCTCTCTCAGCTTCCAGTCCAGCATATTAGTCATAAGTTTAACTTATTACATATCTGTGAAACACAAAATAAACTTAAAACCTGCTTGATGCTGAAGAAAAGGCAATCTGTCGCAAGTCAGCGTTTATTATCAGCATATAACTGAACAAATATCTATTTTAAAATTGGGAATCCTGTCCATTTGGCTTATTTTATTATGATTTCAATAAGACAAGGATTTGTGAATTGAAACCTAGTTTTTACTGAGAGAACAGGACTGAAATTCTGTGAAGTGACAATTCAAGTCCTCTAATGCTCAGATCCACGTTACACCATGTTTTAAGAGAACAAAAGCTTGGAAAACAGCTACTATCACCAAGCCAACACAATATTACATTGCTTTGTGTTTTGTTTGGTATTTCTTTCCCCTAATGAAATTAAATTTGGACTGCTGAAAACAGAAGCAAATCATGGCAGACAACACCACAAATCTTACACTCAGCTGGTAAGGGCAATAAAAGACCTCAGGAGACGGAATTTTCCTTGTTAATGGACTACACACATGCAATTCACAGAAGCTCACAGTGGCAACAAAAATACTTGTATAACCTGGAATACTGCTTAGAAATATTGCAAACAGCAGGGTTTTTTAACTGCCCGCACACATACACATGCAGCAAAAAGTGTCACAGGGAAAAGAACAGCAAGTGAAGAAATTAAGTATTATTAAAAAGGTTTACTGTCATTAAAAACACTCTGAGGACTTTCCTAACAGTTACGTAAGTACTGTAAAAGCAAGATGTTCTTGGCAATCAGCATAGCTTCACTGTGCTTGCTACACTGGTTTCATTAACTACTACATCATGCTTAATTTCCATAATTGGCTTCAACTTTACTTCATAAGCTAGTCTAATTTAGTTTTTATGCATATTTGAATTTAGTACAGTTTGTTCTCCACCGTAAACCCTTCATGGGCCACATATTCATCCTGTACTACCTCATTCAGAGCTTTCCCCTTGTGCAAAACTAAAGGACAAAGACTACAGTGTCTAGGAAGTAACCTTTTCTTTCAGCTCTGACAGTTAAAACTCTCATCCAGGCCCTCATCACAAAAATCTGACTAGCAAAACCTTCTTACTTTGTGAACCCAAGACACAAGGACATGCTCCCAACAAAATAGACCTGCTAAGAGCTGCATTTCCCTGACTTTATTCTTTCAGTAACACAAATCCCTCTGCTAATTTTTTATTTTTTCACACAAGAAAAAGTTTGTAAATTTTTTTCAGCCTTAACCTTCTTGGCCTCTCTACACGTTTAAGTACATTTTCTCTGTTTCATCCAGAACCATAATTAAACACGATCAAATATTCAGGGATTTAGGATTTGACACAACAGACTCCATAAAGCATTTCTCCCACTAAGAACACTTCTTGTTCCCAGTTCCACTATTCACCTACAGTGTAGCCTCAACATACCCATCTACTCTCCTGATTCTTACCTCTTCTGGATCTCCTTTTATCCTGACAACTATAACAATGAGCTAACAAAGGTCATTCCTTCATTTATGAGCTTCACTTTTTCTATGGGCTTCAATTTTTCTGAGTAAATTTGGAACATTTACTCATCCAATACATCCAATTCTCACCTTTTCCCCCATCTTTACTTCTGCTATACCCTGTTTTCAAATATCTAAAATTAGAGTGATATCTCCTGAGGGAAGAGCACACTGTTTTCTGAAGCCTGACAACTTTTGTAGCACAGCTTTTACAGAAACGATATCACATATAACACTATAACATATATAATAAGTGAAAACATGACACTAACGTAATACAGAACCCAACAGACCATTTGTACGGATTGCTTTTCAGAACAGAAGTATACTTTAAAAGGAAAGCACTGACCTAGAAAGGAAGGCATTATTCGGATAGCTTTGTTATCCACTACGCATTAAACCTTACTCACTTTAAAGACACAGATGCTAGGGAAATGTTTACTTTGCTAATGTAATTAAGCTCAGTAGTTATACAGAGTTGAAGTCTCAGCGTAACTAGGCCTCCAGATGCAACTTGCATTAATGTAATGGGTACATACCCACTTCTCTGATGGCATACTGAAAGCATAGTGGAAGGAAATGACATACTGAAAGCATAGAGGAAGAAACTGTGCCATTCCCACACCCTTCTGCATTCAAGTGATACAGGATTTGACAATGCTCAACAGATAGGGAATGAAAGTCTTTCTCTTAGAATTAGATTTTCACAAACCTTTGTATGTTTGTGATTTCTAAGCAGACAAAAATTGTCAGTAGATTATTGGCTTCTGCAAAGAAGCCAAATATTTAAAAAACAAAATAAAACCACAAACAGGCAGCTTTCGATGACTAAAATTACATTTTGTATCAACTTTCAGGGAAAAAAAAAGGTAAATTTTTGTTGGACTGAATGTGATCCAGCTACATAAATTTCATGTTCTCCAGTAATCCTGTAAACCTTAGATTTGCCCATCACGCAACCCAAAGCATTTCCCAAATCATTCTGAAAATAAATAGGTCAGGAGTCGTATTTATCTTTTAATATGATATTATAAGGCTCAGATTATGGCAGGGACATTGGGATACTGGCCACAGAGTCACTCAGACATAAGCTAATAACCCATCACTAATGCCACATGCAGCTGACTGACCTGGCATCGGGAGCCCAGGAGCAGAGCTGTGGCAAGTCTCAGAGCAACCAGGGAGTATCCTGGTCTGTTAGCAGAATCCCATAATCATGGGAAATACAGGGATGTTTCATCAAACTGTCCCAAAATCTAACCACATTTGGAGGTAATGGGAGAAATTAATGTAAAGTTTGGTGACTGAGTTCCCGCTTAGGACTTCTACTTTACCAATTTTTGTTCTGGTAAAAAATGTAAATAGTTTTAAAGTAGATGTTTCAAGCAGGCATGGGCCATAGTATGGATCCAAACTTGAAAATCTTTACTTGCATAAGCTTCACCTATTTCCTCCTCAAATTAGGGTAAATTACTCACTGGTATAAGTGGCTTTATGTTCAAGGCTCTGAATTACAAGTGTCCCAGAGAACCACAATCAGTTCTTGAGCTTTTACAGCTGGTCACTTCCAGTTCTAAATGGCTTCCCATGCCAAGATAATTGTCTCTCTCCATCCCATCCAACCCCTGCAAAATACTGATTAACTAAAATTTTAAAACTGAAAATCTTCCATCAAAGAACAGAACCTCAGCCATTCTTTGCCTTCATTGTTTTCCTAGCTAGGCTTTCATGAAGTTTAAAGCTCTTCAAAAGTCAGAATACACTCCGTTGTGCTTGCCTCAGAGGTGAGAGTCCCTAGAAGGAATGGTGACAAATGTGGTCCAAGCAAGGCATTCAACCACAACAAAAATCATCAGAACAGGTTAAACTGATGCTACAGGAGTGGTCTGAAAGTCCCACAGGAGTACATCCTATTTCCAATACGAGGCCCACACCGATGGCCTTTTTCCGACTCAGAAATTTAAGAACTTCCAAGTAATTTATAGATACAAACACTTTTGCTTGGATCCACTTTGGCAGAGCAGTAATACTTCAGTTTGAGTTAAGTGCGTTCCTACTCAGCTTTTGCATTGGTAGCAACAGACTTTCCTTATTGTGGCTTTTGCACAGTAGGAGCTTCCTGCCCTAGATCTTAGAAAAGTAAGCTTTATTCTGACAGTATTTATACCACTTTTTGTGGAAGTTGATGTTCAGCCATTACAGCACATCAGATACCAAACAGAGCCCTTAGATGAGGAATTTAAAGGCTTAAAAGTCTCTTTCATGCAATGGAGTCAACTACTATTGGTCTAGTACATGCTTTACCTTTTTTTCTGAATCACAGCTATCTTCTAGCAATATTGGATAATTTACCCCAGTCAGTTTTTCAGTGCCTCAAAACATGCACCTACACTTTATGAGCCAGTTATTTCTTGGGCACAGTACCTAACCTGTTAGACTGCACAGTATCTTAGGAGATCAGTAGTTATAGGAGCTTTTGATTTTTTAAAGAGTCTCAAGTGGCAGCTCCAACACACAAGCAAGCAGCAGGATGCTTTGTGCCAAACTCCTGGACAGGCTCTTAGCTGATTTTCCACAGATGCCTCCCAGTGTGCTACAAGTAAGCCCCAACGTACTTATCCTTCTGTTATCTCACCCTCAGTCTCTCTAAAGCTAAGACAGCCAACTGGGATAAACAGTGGATAGAGCTGTGAAGCAAGGTAAGGTGCTGTTCTGAAAATAACTTTCATTTCCAAACAGTAAAATCAAGTACAAGCAGCTAAAGGGGAAAAGCTGGTGTGAACGCTTCCATCCCAACCAAAGGCCTACCAACCCTGAGACCATTTTAACAAAGGCGAAAGTAGATTCCCTGGAACTTTAAAGATTTTGAACAGCATTTTCTTTCATAACAGCTGCTTACTTCAAGAGGATATAAAGCAGAGGTGAAATCTTTCAGCCTTTTCAGATTTTCAATACAGAAAACCAAAAGAACATAAGCATTACATCAGGATTTGGTAACATGATGGTAAAAAGTTTTAACTGATCTGCCTTCATAAAACCAAACCGCCTGCATTATTTTTAAGGCAAAGTATTGTTGATATTTTCTAACAAAGCATTTCAATTTTTCATTGATTTTAAGCCCTTTATATTGATTATATAAATTGTGGCTATTTTACAGTTTAAGGCATATGTCTAAATAAAATTTAATATAATTTAAGTTGGTTGTATATTATAAGATAGTGCTCAAAACATTACCGAGAAAATACAGGAAAACCCAATGCAACATTCCTCACTTGAAATAATGAAAGACTACTTAGCTACTATTTAGAACTGTCTTACGATTACAGCTATGAGTCAAGAATTGAGGGAGTTTCTCAGTCCATAGTGACTTCTCTTGTCATTGAATACCCTTTAAAAAAAGTTAACATGTAACTGATTCCTAATTATTCACTTATAAAACCACCACATGGCTTAATTAATGTTTATAAACTACCCACTGTTACTTGCTTTGCAACAGAATCACACAAACCCCCACAAACATCCCTACGAACACCCCTACAATAAAGTTAGTTACACAGCACAGATTGCCTAACCAGAACTGGTTCAGCCTTGTTTTCATTGCTATATAATGGTTATTTACATCATCCTGCTTCTCCCCATAAGCCTTCCAAGGCACTGAAAATAAAAACAAACAACAAAAGAAAACAAATAAAAGAAAAAAGTAAAAACAGAAGACACACAAACCTCCTCACTAGGACTGAATAATCAAGAAAAAAAAAGTCTATGCCTACCACTTATTTTCCAGTTTTACACCAAATTTTCACTTCCTACCAGGATTTTTCTATGGTATTAATGTTATTAAGCATGCAAATGCTAGAAGAACATTTCATTCATGGCACCTAATTCTACAAATGGGGTGGTATACATACAAACATACAAAATACTGATCACCCTGTTCAAAACCAATGAAATCAGCCCAGACATGGATCCTCAGTATTATTGGTTTTACAGTCTAGATCAGCTCCTGGCTGTATTTCTGACACCTGTTAATGATCAGGATTTTTGCAAACCAAACTAAAGCATCATGAAAACCAAGGCAGAATCACCAACATATGGAATATGAGGTTTTGGCAATTTGCTTAGCATTACATTCTAGTTTTGCGACAAATACACATAACAGGCTTTACACACAATTTCTTATTTTTGAAACTTCAATAGAAAAGATTTAACTTCAAGTAACTATAACATTCCCCACTCAGACTCTCAAGAGATCTCTGTGGTTCAGATGGGGGCAGAGAAGTACTCCATTCTGAAGAAGCAACGAGCTGTTTAGAAGGAGCACAAAACTGAGACCTCTTATCTCATATCCAAGTCAAGAAGCTTGCAAAGCAGGACGGTGTCTGAGGTTATCATCTAGAGCAGCCATGATTTGGCAGTCAATACATAGCTTGCAGTGAATCCACTGAATCCAGCCTGTACCTTATTACATATTTGAGCAACTCATTTTGGTTACTGGCATAATAAGGTCACCAGAAGGTGAATCCTGCTATATCCTCTCACTCTGCAGGTCTGCAATCCACATTTTGCATGCTGTCACATTCAAGTGACTGCCAGCACACAGATGATGCTCTTTTTTATGAGCAACCCGAATCTCCCTACAACACATTCCTCCTCACACAGGCCTCACAGAATGAGATACACAGGCAGAAGCCAATTACTTCAGATCAAAGAAAGATTAACAAAAGAACAAATGGCAGTTAGATGCTGAAAGTCAATGAGAAGTGGGCACCTAATTCCCATTTGGCATTGGAAAAGTGTCCTTGTCACAGCTCAATCATCTGCCAGAAGGTTTTCTTTCAGAAAAAATCTGTATTCTGATGCTAGCATTCCTGCTACTAAACCCTAAAGTATCACCTAGAAAGAAAAAAGGGCATTAGACCATGTGTTCTTAAAAAAAAGAAGGAAAAAAGGAAAACCTCTTTCTGAACGTTTACCAATTAAATGTCATTGGTATTCATTGAAAATGCTTCTTATGGCACAAGATTTCCTTCAAAATAGGAAATTACTTTCCATCATAGAAGAAAAGACTAACCATAAAAATCCATTTTCCTTGGGTTTTATTTGATGTTTGTTTCTAAAATTTCAAACAAATGCTGTTTAGATATGCCCCAAGACTTTCATTATCAGTTACATTTTATAGGTCTTTCATTGGCATTCATTCAAATGTGCTTAATATGGTAGACACACAGTGTTAAATGATTCCGCCTTATGGTGCTGTAGTCTTTAAGGATTGCTAATGGGATAAAAACTTCTCCATTTCAGTAATTAAACCCCGGTTTTCCCGACATCCAGGCTGAGTCAATGTTCAAATTCTACCTGCTTTCTAGCCAATGTCAAATGAATAGCACAGGATGAAGGACTATGGAGAAAAAAAGCAGGGGAAGGGGGTTCCCTTTGAAGAGGTGAAAGCATGTAGCAAGGTAATTTCCCATGGATAAATGGGAAATCACCACCCTTTCAGCTGATAGTATTTTTCTTTGACATGTGAATAAGTCTTGAAAGTCTTCAACTTGGCACTGCATGTTTTTTAAAAAGCTAGCACTCATCAACAGTTCCACATTACATTTTCTTACTCAGTTTGCTTCTTGCTTCAGAAAATTCCTATTACCTAATTCAACATCTTCATCTCATTAGAAATCACACATAGTTACTCAGTCTCCATGGATCACCCGAAACACTCACATCAACTTTCACTGTTTACTTTGCTGCTTCCATCCCCCAACCCCTATATCCACATTTCTGGCCAACAAAGTACTTGGCTATAAGAGGCACTTTTTATCTGTAACAGACATGGGCCAGGTTCACAATGGCTTAGTAAAGTTCCTTTTCTCAGAAATTACCATAAGAAAAAGATCCTCTCTTCCTAAGTCACTACAAGAGCAGAATTGACAGAAATAGACCCGTGTTTTATTATACTGAAGAAAAAAAAGTCAGCAAGACATATCTGTTCATTTACACCAAGTCATTAGCTGCCAAAATTGACCTCTGTTTTCAAACCACATTTCTTCCCTTCCAAATGCATTTTCATTAAGCTGAAACACTGCTTGAAGGCTTTGGAAAGTTTGCATTTGGTAGACACAGCGCATTGTCATCAAGTTGTATGCAATTAACCTGAAATTAGAATGAACTACAGAAAGGCAATTAAAGCAAGCTATCAAAGAAATAAAAAAAATAAAATATTGGTAACTCTTCAGTGAATATTTTTTGGAACAAATACCAACAGGCTCACAACAGGTCTGCTCAGGAAAGGCCCAATGTACACCACATGATACAGCCTATATCTGTCATTCTAAAAGCTTTTCAGGTAAGGATTTGTCTTACCATGCCAAATTTTGCTCAAGTTTTTCTCTGATGTACTCTTCAGCATCGTTTACCATTTACTCTAGAATTGGGTGAAACTGGACGGGCTTCTTGACTTATTAAACCTCACTGGTTTGAGTCAAAATGGACATCACTAGAGAACCTGTTCTCTGCGGTTTGCTTGGTGAAGTGATTTCTGTTGGTTTTGGTTTTTAAGCAACACACAGAGTGATTGTAGAACAGAGAAAGAAAAAAAGTCTGCATGCACCATCTCATGGAGGACTGTCAGTAGAAAAGTATACAGGCTTCTCAACTCAACAGCTTGTTGCAAAGTCCTGAGAAGCCACCAAGGTCTTTGCATTTACTTCACAGGGGTTTGGATTAACTCTTTCAGAGCATGAGAATTCAAAGACTAGGCTCCATGTCATTACAGATTTCATGGAAAACAGCTTCCTATTCCATGCCTACAAAGCACTCAGTAATGTTCTCAGTGAGTCACAGCTCTAAGATAGCAAAAGTTTGTTCTTTACACCATACAACAAATGTGTATGACCTTCTTCAGGAAAACATGCATATTTCCCAGTGTTGCTCTTAAAATTGCCATTGGTTAAGGCACTGACATGATACTGGCTGTTAAACAGCATGACAAAGGGAAAAAACACAAGATGATACCATGACTTCTGCTTGTATTATGATTGCTCTTCCCTTTCTGCATCTTGTTTGTAAGAGCCAAACATGCCTTTGTACATCATTCACTCACATTTCAACACTAGGTCTCTTTTCTCCATTCTAAAATCTTTGTATTTTGCCACAGTAGCAGTCCACCTTATGTCTTTAAGCTGAGCTGGGAATTTTCTTGGGGAAAACAATAGTCCTGGGCATAATGGATAAGCACTGGGGACCCATGGGAGAAAGGGGAAAAGAAAAGCTCCATCTCAAAACAACTGGATTGAGGATGAATTTTGAGGACAGCAAGCAGACGGAACAAAAACATGCTGCTTTGCAAGAGGAGTGCAGTCATAAACTCCACATGCCACAGGGTATGGAACAAACTGAGCACAATGGACTGGATCTCTATGGTAATCAAACTGCTTTTATTCTTTCACCGAGAAGATTGATTTTAAAATATAGATGCTCAGGACGGCAGTTCTGCAGTCTTCTGTAGAAAATGTGAACAGAAAGAAAAAGACAAAAAAAAAGACAAAAAAAACAAGCTTTACTTACTTAAGCCAAAAACTTACAGTATAAGCATTACTAGGTCCCTGCCCACCCTCCAAAAACAGCGCCGCATTCAAGTGTGGCCCTGTTTCTAATTCACATCAACAAGCCACGACAATCTGGGCACCTAAACCTATATAAGCTGTATTCTAAAGCAAAACTAGAGGAATATTATGCCTGGGAGGATATCCTCTTGAGTTTTGATTAATTTTGCAGTTTTTATAAATAATCCTAAAGTTCAGACCTGAAAGAATTGTTGGCTATTACTCTTGTGTTGCTAATGAATGGGACAAACTAGTTCCTTCTCTCTAACCTTTAGCTAACTTGAGAGAACACAACTGAAATGCTAACAGAAATTTTAACAGTGGCAAGTACCATTTTCAAGCTGATGTTACAATACACAAATATATGCATGAGTTTTATAGTTTTGAAGAAACATCTAGTACATCCAAATTCGTCACCACATTGCCTTCCTGCAGATGATTTCTACAGCATTTTCTTTCTAAGCTGTACCCCTCTCAAAATGACATGGCCAATTTCCATAAGGTTACTTGACTGCTGTATTTAGCTTAACGACTCATTGTTACATAGCCTCCTTTTTTTTATTTTTATTGTTTCTAAAGTCTTACCATGG
>JBCJKH010016375.1:0-24128 GCA_039877255.1 Loriculus beryllinus
TCCCATTGAAAACCACCAGCCAAGAGTTTCACTTCCAGAAAGTTTTCAAAAAGCCTTCTTTTTCTTTTTTTTTTTTTTTTTTTTTTTTGTTCAAGAAGGCTTTTTGTACCAAATCCCACTTGGTATTTTTATTCAAGCACACTTAATGTCAAATCAGAAATTCATTCGTCTGTGTGGGCTACCAAGTTATTGCATCGCTTCAAAACACATTTTACATTTCATTCACCGATACAAAAATGTGCCAGCAGTTTAAATTGTCTTGATTTGTTTCTCCCCAGTTTTCCCTGCGTTTTCCAGTGAATCAACGACTCTATTCATAGAGCTCATCAGAGCTGCCTGTCTCTGAAAAGCAGAGAGATCTGGCTCGTAAGCCTTTCTGCAGTTGTAGGCATCACTGCCAAGAAATCTGGGGAGCCACTTCTTGTCTTTCCAGCAGCAGGTTGGAAACTCCATCCTTGGGGTTTGTGGGCAAATTGGGCTCATTTCAGTGTCATTCAGTGCTGAATTCAACTGGATGTCTTTGCTGTCCCAGCGGCCTGGTCTGCATGGGCAGCACGAAGCAGGCTGCAACTCAGTTTTAGATCTTTTTTAATGGCATTTCTCTAACAGGCGTGAAATAAACTGTGTTTTCCAGAGTTCAAATATTGCCATTGGATTTCCCTTGCAGGGATGATGGTTGATTCCACGCCTCTTCCTGCAGTCAACTCATTCAAAATCTACTAGAAATAATTTAGGGTGAAGCAGTTCATGCTTTTATGTGGCTCTTTATCTTAGAAAATCCACTCCTTATGTTTGTGGACCTGCAGTTTTCTGAATGAGAAGTTTCTATGAAGTTTTCTTCAACACTGCCTTCTAGTGGGTCTTCACGGATGGCACACAGTTAGTGGTGATCGTAGTGATGGGGGTAGATTGACAGCAGCACACTGCCTCTTCCAGGTGAGACCAAAACGATTGTATTTTTTGGTGATTTTCTTTGTATTCAGTGCCTTTTCAGCTTTTTCTCCCCTTTTTTTTTTTGTTAACAATGAACCTCTTCCCGTTCATCCAGTAAAATTGCACCAGCAGAGCCTGAGCAGCTTTGCATGAGAAAGATGCACAATGAACTGCTGTGAGAGGAGTCATGGAATAACCATCTTGGGAGTGCTGAATTCAGGCACCTGGCTGGGAACAAATGGACACGTGGAGAACAGAATACCCACGGGTCCTTTCTGTGCAATTAAACCTTGAAACCAGAGGAGCTTTGCCTTGCTATCCAAGCCCAGGCTGTGGGAAATGTTCCCATGTGGGGATGGAGGACCCAAGGGCTGAGCTTGACTCCAGCCAGGTCCAGGAGGTTTTCCATGGACCCTACCCACCCTGGGCTCGCCAACATACCAATCCCTGCAGCTTGGATGTGTTTGCTCCCAAAGGGAGGTGCTAGATGCTTCCTGAGCTCCCCAGTAAATCTATTTATTGCTCATTACAAAATAAGAATAGGGATATTTTTCTTTATTCTTGTTTTCTTCCATGTTGAATATTTCCTTTTGTTTTGTGTGTTGATCTTGGAATGTGAAGCACACTTTTTTACTATTTTCTTAAGTATCACTGTGTCAAGAGCATCCATTTTTTATGATTCTTAGGGAAAAAGTACCTCCACAACTCAACTGACGTAAATGACGAACTAAAAGCTTTCAAAATGATCACTAATGAGCACACAAATTTTGCCTGATTTCCTACACTGCCTTGCAATGGTTGTGCTGCCAATTAATTTTAAGCAGTAAAAACAAGCCTTGAATTTACAGCAAGACTTATTTTCAGCTTAAGGTAAGGTGAAACTCTAAAATCTTGTATTAACAGCAGGTAGGCTGACTGTGAGTAGATTTCTATTCAATACTGAGGGCAATGACTTCTGTTGAAGTGACCCAATCCACGCTTCTCGTAGGAATGTGTATGTTTAAAATTCTATATTTTGAGGTTCTTAGTCTAAGGTGTTAGCAAGAAGATTGCTCAGCCAGGCAATAGTGCAAGGCAAAACTATACATGTTCACAGCCTGCTTGAATACTTCTGCTTCTTTTCAAAATCAGGGGAATAAATAAACCCAGGAATTTTGGTAGGGCAATGCAGTAGTGGGGACACACAGAAACCAAGGAGGACCAGATGCTTGCACCAGCACAGTCCTGAGCTGCCCAGGCTGGATGAAAGCATTGTGAAAACAGCATGATGGGGAGTTCAGACTGGAAATTCCAGGTTACCAGAGCTTGAAGCCTTGTCTGCATAAATCCTTTTGTGTTTTTCCAAGCAGAAACACAAGGAGTTCTTTAGTGGGGCTGACTTACTGTTTCTGCTTGGTTGGGAAGACAGAGTACTCATGATGGGAGAGAGAAAAAAAGGGATTTGTGACAATTAATTATAGTCACAACTTTCCCACCATGCCACTTCCGAATGGAAGCAACGGACGCATGTTGTAGACTGCCAGGATCTCACATCAACATCAATTGATGAGATGAGTAGATAATAGCTTCTCTAGGGATGATTTGGTTCTTAACTGCTATTTGTAAAGGTTCAGACAGATCCAGAGGACAGTTTGATGTCGTTGCCAGCAATCTGCATCACTGAAGTACCCGGAAGCTCGGGAGTGAGTCAGGCATGGGGACAGGAAAGTGCCCATGGTGTGACGCACATGCCATGGCAATGCTGTGGATTCTCTTCAAAACACTGTGCAGAGTCACCTTTGCTGCCCGTGGGGTGAGCAGTAGTAAACAAGGCTTCAGATGGTCCCTAAATTAGAGCTCTGGTACAATCCTACCTTCACATGTAGGTTTTCATTTGGCAGCCTCTCTGGACATTGTAATTTGGATCCGTGTCTGGTTCTCATAAACCAGGGCTGATTTTAGTGGTTTTGTCAATCCATACGCAGTCTGGGTAGCCAACCACTACAGAATTTCCATTAATGACAGAAGACTTAAATAAAGCCTTTAACTCACTCTGAATACAGAATTTTTCAAGTTGGATTAACAGTGAGAGGGAAAAAACTGGACTCTGAATGTCCTTTAAAAAATAGTATTCCCATTCCCTGGCATTTGATGGTTCATTGCACAAGCATTTGAGCAGGTAACCTGGAGATTTTGTGTCCCTTCCCAGCATGCGGACATCATTTATCAGAGCAAGCATCATCTCTTTAGTGAAGCTGCATCCCCAGTATCCCTGAAATGTCCTCAGCTGTTTCCTGCATGCATGATGTTCCCAGCCAATGGGATGTGTCTCTCCCTCTTATGGGACCAGGCACTTGCTGCCTTTCAGCTTTGTGGAAATTACCCTAAGGCATCTCCCCATTTCTGCCTGGGTTCCTTGCCTGCTCTGCACAGGATTCAGATTCAGCGCTTCGCTCCCAGCTTATTTCTCCTTGAAACCTTCCTTGGATTTGCTCATCATTATTTGTACACAACCCGCTTCTCGCTTTTGATGGGTATAAATCATGTGCAGACAAAGCAGGATAAATACCACGGTTCTTGGCTGAACCCGCAGTGATTTGCTATTGTAACACATTGCAAAACAGTGTTGAAAAGAATCCCTATTTATTCACAATTTGCTGTGTGCTGGAGCAGTGTGAGGAGAAGGGGGTTTGGTGCCCAGTGCAGCTCCTTCTGCCTCTCAAACTCAAAATGTTTGCTGAGCAGCTCCATCATATCACCTGCTTTTTGGGTTTAGTTAAAGGATCAGAGCTGCTTGCTGTCTGAGCTTGGTTTTTAAGTATATAGGAACGGCTTGCGAATCACCCTTAAAAATCTCCATCCATACAACTTATACTCTTCCCTACTATTTTGTAAAGCAGACTAAGCTGTTTCTTATTAGCTTATGGGAAAACAGGTTTGCAGGAGCACGTGTGTGAGAAATAAGGGTGGCAGAAGCTGCAAGAGAACATCAAGTGCTGTGGTGGTTTTCGCTGTAAGGAATTACCAGCAGCTTTAAAGGCAGATTTTATCGAAGGGAGCAGACACAGAGCAGACAAAAACCTGAATAAGGAGGTCCCAGCGAGCGCCTGTGTTGAAATGGAAGTACCAGAGCAACTCGCTTCTGACGTCGGAGTTTTATTAGTGAGAGTAAACAGGAAAGTGGCTGGAGCTGACAGGTACAAATGATCTGCATCATGGCAAACCTTTCCCCATCGCAGGCAGAGGCTGGATATTCTGGTGCCTTAAAATAGAGCCAGGCGAAGCCGTGAGTCACCTCATCCACTGGGCAGGAGAACAGTACCCGGTATCAGGACGTCTTTTTTCTATCACTGTGACTTTATTTAGCTATGCTGCTTTAAATACACACATTTCCTAAGAAACAGACACAGGAACACATAGGTTTTCCAGTAATAATTTTCAGATCCTAACATAACATAAAATAACACAGCTCCATTGGCTTCTTCACTATGTGTATGGCTTCAAAACTGTAACAAATGATATTTAAAATGAAAAATAATCCCCTAAATACATTGACTATAAATCCCATCTGAGCCGTGGTACAAATACATGACATTTGCTGTACCTGTGTGTGAACCACAGTATGTCAGGCCATGATGAGGTGATGGGTGACTCAGGAACCGGGATGCAGCAGCACTGCAGCAGAAGGTATTAGAGGCACGTGGCTCACCATCCTTGGCCACAGGGAAGAGTCTTGCTCCCTAATTCCAATTTACACCCCATTTCAATGATTCATTCTTGCTACCAACGTCTATTTACAGCTCTGTAGTGTATAAAAGAGAATGCCTGGAGCAACTGCAAGCTTTCTTTATACCTTGATGTATATTTTGGGCACATTGTCTTGCCATTGGGGGTTGTCTCCCATGCAGGCAGCGAGCTGGAGCTGTCAGACTTGCCACAGCATTGAGAGGGGTATCAGCATCAGTCTGACATCTCAACATGGTTTTCAGCCTGAGCTCAGGTCATCTCATTGCACAGAGGAATTACTGAATCTTGGTACTGAAAACCACACTGAAGTGGCAAGGGCACCTGTGGAGTGTTTTTTTCAAAGCAGAGAACCCACTATAACAGAATCAATTTCATTGACATTTTTGTGGACTTTCTTTCACCCCTTTGCACATTCAAATATGACCAGGATGATGCAGGGCTTTTTGTGATGGGAGTCTTTTATTTTCGCTTTTACAGATGTGGACATTAGCATTCATTGTCAAAACACATCTGTTATGAGAGCTCTCTGGATCTTGAGACCTCAGGTTTCTTTCTCTCTCTGTCTATACCTTTGTTGTCATTTTAAGTATTACTTCAGAAGGCATGTCTGCAAGTTTGCTTGCAGGTTAAAGGCAGCCACAGGCTCGAGGTGGTTTGGTGCTTTGCTGAATAGGGAAGGGGTAGCTTACAGGTACTAACATGAATTTTTGGAACTCTGATACCCCTAGTATGGATCAAACACACAGTAAGGGGTGTGCATGGGTTTTGCTTGTCACTGTGGTGTTGTCCAAGTATTCTTGCTGTGGCAGAAAGCTGTGATGTGGGAGCAGTGCCTCCAGTGAAACCTGCTCCTCAGCCTGCCTGCCCTTCAGCCAGATGCCAGCATGGTCCTAATCAGAGCAAGCTGTCCCCTGCTGCCAGCAGCTGATTCATCCTGACTCATACCTGCATGCCTGTTTGCAGGGAGGAACACAACAGCAACGTGGCTGGTGATGGAGGCAGCGTGTCCTCCCTCGAGTGGGTACAGTCCCTGCTTCCTCCTCTGGGCACAACAGACTGTCCTGTGTATCACTGCACTGACTGCAGTGTGTGGGTAGGGCACAGGCAGAGTCGAGTCCAACGTGTGTGTTTTCTAACAGTCTGCAGATGTGCCCGCAGGCTGTGTGTGCATCCCACTGAAACACAAGCTGTTGCTCTGAAAGCAGAGCTATGGTGACAGTGGATGTAGCAGAAGGAGCTCCCCCTTTGTTATCGACCTGCTCTAGTCTGGTCAGGACCAGCGAGCAGGCCATGCTGAGGTGGACACATCCTCAAGCAGGCACATCTGGGACAGTTTGCTGCTGTGCCTCCTTGGTTTGCTCCAACGACTGCTTCACACACTGTGCTCATGAATTTGAGCTGGACAATGTTGAAGACCTTTCCTTGGTCCAGGGCCATTTCCGTGTCCTCATTTTGACTTATGAATAATTTTTTCCCTTCAAAAGCAGCTAATGGGTTAAGCTGAACTTTATTGTAACAAATACACTGTAGAGTGAATTTTACCTCCCGTTTGTAATGGCACAAAGCTGTCTGTAATGAGAGGGTATTTTACAGCTCAGGTGTGCAGTCTGGGTTGAAGGAGTCCGTCTCCAAGAGGTACCCTGTGCCATTTGCATTTTATGGGAAAAAGAGGTGACCTTTCTGTCCTGCAGAAAAGTTCCAAGATTTCTTATTCCTTACAAAATGAAGGCAAGTGAGTGCTGTCGTTATCCTCAGTCGAGGATCCTGTCTCCAAAATATTAGCACAGCAATAAACCTGACACCCTTAGAGAGCTTTGGAGGCTGACTGCTTGTGAGCTTTTCTTGGTGACTTTTGGATGAAACTGTGGGCAGAAAGCAACAAAAAAAGGAGCAGTCAATCTCAGCAAACATGGTTATGGAAGTACAACATGGTTATGGAAGTACATCATTCCGTGGGCCACAGAGAACACTTTTTACTTGAATGTAGTTTTTTGACAGGCAGTTAAGAGCTTATGAGATGTGAATCAAACATGAAGTTGGAAAACTGGAAGAGTGGTTTCCAAAAGCAGCCTTCTTTCTCCTCTTGTGTGCATTTAGATGGCACAATGTAGACCTCAGCAAAGCCAGGTCCTCAGACATGCGCTGCCTTTTTGCCACCAAGCTATATACTTCAGAAGGTGGGTATTTCTGCATTTAACTATGATGTTTTGCAAATAGGGAGGGAAATAATTGTGTCAGTGCCTCTCTGAGGGATGAAGATGACCTGTTAGCGAGACCAGCAAGTCAGGAGGCTTTTCATGGCTTTCCACAGGAGGATGATGTAACTGCAGTAAAAAGACTGTTTTGCTTCCTGTTTTACACTCAGCTCAGCTCTGAAAGGGCTACTTTTCAAATCATTTACCCATTTTATATGGAGCCTGCCATGCTTGAGAATAACTGAAGTGGAGAATATCAAGAACAGAGGAGCAGGGAAGATAAACAACCTTGATGGCACTGTAGATAGGCTGCTTGTTCTGTGCTGGAATGAGAACATTCAGGCACTTTTTCCGAAAGAAGCAATTAGCACTTTTTAGATAGCTATATTATGCAGTCAAAAAAAGAAAAAATTGAAAAAAATTGCTGTGTTTACTGTGTTTGGGAATGTATTTGGTTTATTCACGATAACAAAATGGATTTTGTTTAAGAGAGGGAACAGATTAAAGTCTCGAAAACTAAACTTCTGTTGAAAGGTAGTGAATATATAAAACTGAATGAAGGAGGAAACTAGAGCGATGCAGATGGACAGCAGATGTTGGTAGGTTTGCTATGGAAGTTTCCATAGTTCTTGCCCCAGCATCCTCAGAGTTGAAACTATTCAATGTGTTGCACGTACCTTCTTTTCACAGGTAGTGGGCATGTGGTACATATAGATGTGCTTCCTAGTAGAACCATGCATAGTCCATGGGTGTAACGCAGCAGTTAGGATTCCCAGATGGAATCCGAGAAAGCTCTATCGTAAGACTAAGGTCCAGGGGAAGGTATGAATGGTTAAAGCGAATGAAGATGTAAATGTAGTTGAAGTTCATCAGAAGTGAAAATTCAGCATGGTGCTTCACCTCCCCATCACTGAAGGCCTTTCCTGAAGGAGGGCCAGAGCAGCAGAGCACTATACTTGCTCTTCTAGTCAAAACCTGGTGAGCAGATATGAGGCAATGTGACCTCCAAGCAGTTTCTTCCTCAAATCATGTAAAGTCAGAGCAGGGAGGACTCCTGGGCATCTCTGCTACTCTTGCATCAGGCCCTAGGGAGCTGTATGGTCCTCTGGACTCAGTTGTCACCCACCCCTGGCAGTTGGATTTCCTCAGATGTACTGGGATCCACTCTGTTCTGCTGGCTTCCAGCCCACACTATAAACACCAGCACCACAAACACCCCCCTGTGTAGATGCTCCTCACCTGCCCTCTCTGCATCTTGCAGCCTTCTCTCTTTGCTTCCTGCTTTATCTTTGCTCTTAACCCGTTTCTTTTCCAGTAATGTCTCTCTCTGCCTCACATTTTTTTCTTAAGGAGGGTTGTTTTCCATTGAAAACTCCGTAGCAGGGACAAATGAAGATGTAAAAACACCAAAGTACCTTTCACCAGTCCTCTCTCTGATCTGTTTGCTGTGTGCACATACTTTTTAGCTTCCTCCATACTCCCTCTGTCTGGTTTTGAAGGCAAGGAGTAGTTTCAGGGTTGTTTTTCCTATAAAAGCAGAAACTTATTCCGTGTGTCTGGAAGGTGCCCATCTCACCAGGCTCCCACTTTTGACTGGACCACTGGAATATTCTTACAACATGGATAACAATAGGCAGCACCATCAGGTAGTCATCATAAGTAAATTAGCCTTGGCTTTCTAAAGCCTAAAGCTCTAACCTGCAATTAGAGTTAAGTGGCTAGGCCACTTCAGCATGCCACATCTGCAATGCAGATGGGATTTGGTAGCTAATAACCATCAGCAGCGTATGAAGACCATGGTATTTATAACCTGAACACTTAACACTGGTTTTGATTCAACCTTATTTATAATAGCAGCAGCAGGAAGTCAAAATCACAGCAGTGTTGATTAGAAGGGACCTGTGGGGCTCATCCAGTCCAGCATCCTACTGAGCACCCACCTATTGCCAGCACCAGCCCAGGTCGGATAGGGCTTTGTTCAGGCAAGTTTTGACAACCTTCAAGGATGGAGAACCCACAGCTTCTTGGGAAGCCATCCATCTTTTAAACCAAGGTTTATTTAACCAAAGGGCTTATTAAACAAGTTGCTATTAAAAGCTTGGTGAGTACGAGGAAAACTCAAGTGCAAGTTGGCTGTAGCCGGGGCACTTGAGACATTTCCTCTATTTCTGTTCCATTTTCTTGTATTTTAACCATGTCTAGTTAAAGTTTAAAAAATGTAAATAACCAACAGAGCAGATGTGCATCAGTATCATGAGCAGGAGAGAAATACAGTATTCTTTCCTTTTGTCTCAGAGTTGTTGGGAAAGCATTGGAAGAAGATTGTGAAATAGGCACACCATATATATATCTATCTATAATACCACAGTACAAGAAAGCATGCCCACTCTCTTGTGCTGCCGCATAATAGAGTTAAAAAGAAATAAGTCTTATTTCCATACTGAGTCATTGCTTGCACTTTGTTTAGCGGCCGTTGAATCGAATTTCATTTCAGCTGGTTGTGAAGCAGGGACAGGTGCAGAATATGTTCTTTTTGTTTTCGTGGCAGATGCAAGCAGGGGAGAGAGCAATGTGTTTCTCATCCATAAAGCAGCGACAGAATAATGTTAAATTAAGACTAAAACAGTTCTGATGAATAGAGGCTGAAGCACAAAGTTCCAGGAAGAAAATACGTTCCACAAGGAACTGAAGTTTTCAAACTTGCAAAATAGGAATTTGTTATAAGACCAGACATTTACAATTTATTTTAATGGGGTTTTTTTTTTTTGTGACTTACGTGGCAACTGACAACATAGGCAGCATGGAAAGGACAGATTTTCTTCCAGTGCCATTTTTACTTCTTTATCAATGATCTTGGGCAGCAGGATGCAACCATGAGAACTGGGGAGACTCTGAAGAAATTCAAGCTACATGTGCTGTTTCCTCAGAGGTGAAGTGGACACAGACACAGCTCATATTTTGAGCTGTCCTCTGCTCTGCAGCTCTGGCCCTGCAGCAGAGCAGAGGGCAGATGAGGCAAGAGTGGTCAGTTGGGATGTGCAGATACCCATTTCTGGGATGCTGGCCTGGTTTTAGCAGCCATTCCTCCCCTGCCGGGCTGGAGGAGCAGGATGTGGATGCTGCCACTGCTCCACTCCCAGTATAGCCGCCTGTGGTGACGTCCATGAAGTCACCCAGCCCAGCCCATCTTTGTGCCACGATGTGCAGTCTGGATACCAGAAGCTTTCCACAATTAACAGATATGCAACGTTGATGAGCAATCTGCATCCTTCCCCCCCCCAGTCTCCATCCAGGCAGGAACCAGAAGAGCTGGTGGAACCTTTCATCCACCAGCAAAGCTGTGGGTTCCTGGGTACATGGGAGGTGTTATACAAATACATGGACCTCAGTGCTAGCTCCACGTCCAGCACACAGCCGTTGGTACCTGGGACACATGGCTATCACAGACATTTCTCAGCATATCCCCCATTTCTAGACATCAGCATCATAAGGGAGTTGGGCAGGTGCTAGTTTTTAAGGTCTTGAAATGTCCCTGACACATACCAGAAAGTTAAAAAAATTCCGTTTCTTTCAGGTGTTGTCACCTAAATTTTTCTTCCAAAAGGTGCGTGGTGTTGGAACTGGAGGAATTGTGTCTACTGCGTTTTGTCTGCTCTACAAATTATTTACATTGAAACTCACCCGTAAGCAAGTGATGGGCCTTATAACTCATACAGACTCCCCATATATTAGGGCTCTTGGATTTATGTATATTAGGTAAGTATCAATATAATCAGCTAATGATTAATTTAATATATGGAAAGCTGTATTAAGATTCTGCATTCTTTTTGTACTTAAAGGTACACACAGCCACCTACAGATCTATGGGACTGGTTTGAATCCTTTCTTGATGATGAAGAGGTATGTCGGCGAGGGTAATAATTCATTTTCTTTTGTTTCTTTTCGTGTAACTATAGATTTAAACATTCCTTGATAAGGTTTTCTATAGTTGGAATGTTGCAGCAATGTTACGTTCTTGTTATTTAATTCATCAGTGCAAGAAGCAGACCTGAGCTGGGATCTGGGTCATTAAGCTTAGGTTTCTAAGATTTAACAGAATTGTCTATTGCTTAGGATGTTCCTGTGTCAAATACCACAAAGCCACATGTAACAGGTTTATTAAACCAGGCTAGAGACAGCAGGCACTGGGAGTGCAGCTTCCATGCAGTTTTTAGTAAAAAAAAAGAAAAGGGGTTTTAAGCAAGGTATAGTAATTACTGAGAGTGCCAAATTTGTGTTTTGCATTTATGGTTGGGACAGGGGTGCTTACATAGAAAAGTGGGAAGTACATAGTGGAAACCAAAACTGACCTTGGAAAATCCACCCAAATCTCTCTGGTGGTTGTTTACATGCAGGATTTCTTCAGAGCAGAAACAACCAGCCTAATTACTGTCTAAGGTGGCATTGTTTCTAGTAACCTTAATGTGTTTGCTAATGGGGCAAAAACCAAAAAGAAACAGGGAAGAGACCTCATTATTATGCTGTCAGATAGGAGTATACTCTTTGAACAATAGTTCTGATGTGTGCTTTCTGGAGAAGCTGAGTAGGAGCTGGTGGGTGAGGTTGCTCAGTCCATGAAGTTAAGTATGCTCTTGCAATTCGTATGTATTGAGCAGGTTTTACATTACATCCTAGATTTAAGAGTGGCACAGGAAGGATCACTTGCCCTTTTCAGTGTGACAGTAGACATATACTTCAAGAAATTGAATGTTGCAAATGATGTCCAAATGCTTGTATTAAAAATAGTGTTAATTTTACCTGTATCTGACTGCCATGCAGTGTATTTATTTTGAACAACTTCTTTCATGCTAAGTATCAAAAACACTGCCAAAGGAAACAGCTGTTATTTCAGGTAAACTTACGTTATTGTATGTTTGTAACAAAAATCCAAGCAAATTAAAATCTTGATTGCATCACTGTGATATCCTCCTTCTCCCCCAGGTGGTGCTAGTTAACATGAGCTCTTCTCTGCAGTGTGGTAATTTATGAGGAGGATTGGGGTGGCTTCATTTTCAGGGTCCCACAAACAGCTTGATACGCAGGACAAAAAAGTGATCACAGGTGTGATTCATTTTGCAGGTCTTAACTGGTTTGTTACTCACAGCATTTCTTGTAGGTTACGCATTTCAGTTCTTGCAGATACTGGTGATCAGTGTATATTTATTGTTATTTAAAACCTCCCAGTATATTACTGGAATCAGTGTTTCCTTCCTAGCTGCTTTCAGTAGCTTTGCGGTATGTAGGGAAAAAGTTCTTGGGGCTGCTTTTCTTAAGTTTGTTACCAATCCTGATCAAGCTTATTAGGATAAATCAAATATATTTATATATATGGAATTACTTAAACCTACAGGACTTTTTCTCCCCTCCAGTTCTTAAAATATGTGGAAGCAGTTCATCTCTTGTCATGCTGCTGTGAAAATCTTCCCAGGATACAGAGTTACTTTTTCTAAATGCTTCTTATGTTTATTTTGCTTAACTGTACGTACTCTCCAGGTGCTACGTTTAACTCATTTTTTTCTTCTTTAGATCTCTGCAGCGATTATATTTGGAAAAACTGTATATCTGAACACTTAAATGTGTGTGAGTGCAAGCAGTTTTACATTTAGATTTTCTCTTCCTGTTTAGATAACAAATCTCACTTTCCTTGTGTGCTTGCACTATAGGTTTGGGACTGACAATAGCTGACTAACATGTCCTGAGCTGTGAGAGGGCATAGCAAGAAGGCCTTCATGCGGTAATGACCCTTTTCAGAGACAATGGTCATCATGGATTATGCGTTTCCAATTATTTGTTCATTTATTTATTTTTTTACATGTTTCTAAATCAAAAACCTCACTGCTTCATGGCAGTTGGTTTGCTATTGCTTCCAATTCTGTTAGGATGCCATTTTATACTAGAGGTTTTCCTGTGATCATTTTTAGATAGGCAATGATGTAGTTCTTAAATGATTTAGGCCACAGGGTTGGGTATGATGGTACACAGTTTTACATCCACAAAATGGAGTATTAAATGTAGTTTGAGAGGACTTCTCATCTTTGTGGCATTCAGATAAAATACAAGATCATACCGTATAGCCAGACTGTGTAAGGGGATTTCGCGTTAATCTCTTCCTCAGCAGTCCCGTACCATCCAGATGGCTGCAGGATTAGTATGTGCCTGCATGCATATAGATTAAGTCCCATTCCCTTCCTGTAACATAGTGCCAAATTCAAAAGGTGCAGACTTTGAATTTTTCTGAGGAGATGTATTAGAATATGAGACAAGTAACTTTCCATAATCATGAGGCTTCAAGAGGGCAGTAGTGTAGCAGCATTTTTTTTTTCTTTTTTTTTTTTTTTTGAAGTTGGTACAGAGTATTTTTGACCATCAGGATATTTTTTTGCTTGTATTTTGTAGGACCTGGATGTGAAGGCAGGTGGGGGTTGTGTCATGACCATCGGGGAGATGCTTCGTTCCTTCCTCACTAAGCTTGAATGGTTTTCCACGTTGTTTCCAAGAATTCCTGTGCCAGTTCAGAAAGCCATTGACCAGCAAATTAAAAGCAGACCTAGAAAAATCAAGAAAGAGTGCAAGGAGGGAATGGAAGAAATAGACCGGCATGTGGAACGTAGACGTTCAAGGTCATTTATGTGTTAAAAGAATGTCAAAAGTTTAATACTGAACCAAGTGACTACCAGAAACATGTTGTCTTTTCAGTGGGATAGGCTTTAAGGAAATAGACAGTTTATGGATGCTAATGGATTAAAATAGTTAGACAATATTTGGTGTTTAAGATTAAATAAAGACTGTTTACATGAGGTATAAATAGGAAACTAAAGAGGGTCCCTTAACTTCAGAAAGTGGTGTTTCATATTGAGTATCTCTTGTTTTAAAAGGTCTCCAAGACGATCCATCAGTCCCAGGAGGTCTCCCAGAAGATCAAGAAGCAGAAGTCATCATAGGGAAGGTCATGGATCATCTAGCTTTGATAGAGAACTAGAAAGAGAAAGAGAACGGCAGAGATTAGAACGTGAAGCTAAAGAGAGAGAAAAAGAAAGGCGGAGATCTCGAAGCACTGATCGCACACTAGAACGAAGGCGAAGCAGAAGCAGGGACAGATACAGAAGCCGTAGTCGAAGTCGTGACAGGAAAGGAGATAGAAGAGACAGGGACAGGGAGCGAGAGAAAGAGAATGAACGGAGCAGGAAAAAGGAGAGAGATTATGATAAGGAAAGAGGTAGCGAGAGGGAAAAAGATCGCTCTAGAGAAAGATCAAAGGAAAGGAAAAGTAAGGCTGATACAGAAGAGAGAAGACACAAAGATGACAAGGATGACAAGAAACACCGGGATGACAAGAGGGATTCCAAAAAAGACAGAAAACATAGTAGAAGTCGAAGCAGGGAAAGAAAGCATAGGAGTAGGAGCCGAAGTAAGAACACAGGTAAGCGCAGCAGAAGCAGGAGCAAAGAGAAATCAAGTAAACATAAAAGTGAAAGTAAAGAGAAGTCAAATAAGCGAAGTAGAAGCAGAAGCAGAGGAAGAACAGATAGTGTTGACAAGTCCAGAAAACGAGACCAGAGTCCCAGCAAAGAGAAGTCTAGAAAGCGTAGCAGAAGCAAAGAACGCTCCCACAAACATGATCACAGTGATGGCAAGGACCATTCCGAAAAACATGACCGTCGAAGGAGCCAAAGTACGGAACGAGAGAGCCAAGAAAAACAACAGAAAAACAAAGATGAGACTGTGTGAACTCTTTCAGAAGTGGATCACATTGAATCCTATAAATGTTTGATTAAATCCTGCTTATTTTTTCTTAAAGTTGAGATCGTGCAGTAGTTGATGAGCACTCTTCTCCAACCTCCCTCTAGGCTGCAGATTGTCATTTCCTATTTTGGGTAGGGAAGTGCCTTTGTAAACCCATTCAATGCATTGACGGTTTCAAACCATTTGTTTAGTTTAATTCGTAATGCAGAGATTGTTCTTGAATTTTTATTGTTCAGATGTTTCTGAAATGTACAGTCTGTACATATGTCCTGAAAATGTTTTAATTCCTTTGGCATGGTTGCCATGTTGGTTAAATTTGTATGAGGCAATAAACTGCCACAAGTTCTACTTTGATTTTGTAGATGTGGAATTATGGGTTGTATCTTGAAGTTAGTGTGGCTGTGCTTTACATAATACAGCTTTTAGGGATGGATCTTGAATGTGTATTATAGCTGAGATATTTATGTGCATACAATGTACATTGAGGGCTGCAGATCTAGAACTACCATGGATGTCCACTGTACCTGCTGGGTTGGTTTTTTTTTGTTACTGTTTTTTTTTTTTTCCAAAAGCTTTTAAAATGTATTATGTTGATTGCCACTGATATTAAATTGCGAGTGGACTTTCAAGGAGATAGTGGTTTTGATGCAAGGATCCAGACTATGTTTAGTAATTCTTCAGAAAGGCTACCTCAAGCAGACACTGTAAAGTTTGGCAGATGAGTACTGTAGCCAGCTATGCATTTTATTTGTTAAAAAAAAAAAACCCATGTAAGCTTCCATATTACTTTTCTTTTTTTAAACACAGTTTATCCGCTTGTGCTCTTCTGATGTTTTTCATCAGCAGCTGCACACTGTCATTTATGATAATCCTGGGCTAATAAAGGCATTGAAGGTTGGAAGAGGGAAGTAGGAAGAAGAAAATTATTACAAAGGATTTTAGTTTCAAGCTTCAAAGCATTTTTGTAAATGTAAACATTAAGAATTACCTGATAGTGTCCTTTTTTAAGTCATATTTTCTACAAATAGTAAGGGTTGCCGTTTGTGTTGAACATTTCATCTGGCAGATTTTTTTTTTTTTGAGATTGTTAGAAGCAAAAACCAAAATGCGTTATAGAAAAAAAGTCATATCATTAAAGTCCAAGTCTATTTGATAGATTATTCTGATGACTTGTATACTGAGTGAGGAGAACCGTCTGGAATAAACTCTCAATTAATTCGTTTGTATTGGGTGTCAGCTTTTCCCTGCATGTTCATTGCCAGCTGAAGAATATTTGGGTTCATCCACATTTAGTTTTCAGTTTAAGTGACGCTTAGTACACAAAATCCCTTATTCATATGGAGTACCTTGTAGGAAGATGTAGCAAAGAAAGAAATGCAGTGGCCCAAAAATAGGAAGAACATTAAGTGTGACTCATTCATGATCATGAAGTGACCCGAAGGTAGAAATAAATTGTTATTTGTGCCTTTTTCACTTCTCTGTGATGCGATCATTTAGGCATGATACTTAAATATTAGGATTTTTTTAAAACCTCCAGGAGAAAACAAACAGGGCTTAAATTTCTAATTTCATTCCATAGTATTCAGAAAGCAGAAATAGAAGACTCAATTTTGTCTTCTTCCTCCTCTTACTGTTTTCTGAGTTTTTAGTCTTTTGTCACTGTCATCCTTAGCATTCAGTATCTTTTAATACTGATGTTCAGTTATCATCTGTTTATATTTTTGATACCTTGAACAGAAGCTTACACTTCAAGAAGTTTATTTCATTGCAGTGTGAAACTAAAATACTGAGCTGTCATTTAACATTGGTGGAGAAAAACTGTATTGGCCATTGCCAGTGCCAAATGCCCTGGCTAGCTGATGAGAGCTGTTCTTGAAGACTGGCAGGGCAGTGCCTGATTTCTGTCAAATTAATAACAACTGTAATTTACCTCATTTACCACTAGAGGCTTCTTTTGGCCTTGTAATTTTACCCTTCAGTTTAGAACTTTCTGAAACGAGTATGCCCTTGGGCAGAGGCTCCTAGACCAGTGTTTTGTCCAGGGAAGATGTACTTTTGATTCCAGTTCTTTCTTCAGCACTCCCCCTCCTCTGCCATGGTCGAGAAATACAGTGAAAGAACAGTTTATTTTCAGGCAAAATCCAGTTATTTAAGAAACAATCTTTGACCTGAAAGGGGACAGTGCCCTCTTACAACAATTAAAATAGTGAGCATTTTGATACAGCTTGTGCAAGGACTGATGTTCAACTGATACAAGTGCACAAGAAACTGAAGAAAAAATGTTCCAAAACAAAAGTAAAACAATTGTAATCATGGTGTGTTTACTGAAGTTAAAAGTTTGTGGAATAAAGAAAATAGGGATTATAGAGAAATATTCTAGTCAGTTTGAACTGTTGCTGTGTGTTGTTCAAGAAAACAGCAGCTTACCTGGCTTTACAAGAGGATGCTACTTAAATTTAGCTAAACAGTGAGTATGATTTTTACAAAACAAAATATATGCTACCTTCATGTTTTACAGAAGAAGATCTGCTTAAGAAGCCCCTGTGAACAAAACCAGAGGCACCAGGCAGTATTTCAGATGGAACTGGCACAGTCTGTACTCACAAGTAGTAGGTTTGGATGACAATCAGAATGCCATCTTGAATGGCAGTTGGCATCCAGAAGCGTTTATGTGAAAATCCTTCATGTAGTGGTATGAAATTCACTGGCTGTGTCTGAATAGAGAAAAAATGCAGTACCCTTGAAATCACTACTGAAAATTAACCATTATTTAACAGATTGCACTGAGAGGTCTCAGTTTTGTCTTTGTGTCAAATAAACTATACTGCATGTTTGTAGAAAGCAGTGTACAAAGCAATAGATACAAAGAAGTGGATGTTTATACAAGACAGTCTGAAATAGTATTCTGAACCTTAGGTATTTCTGTATCACTGGAATTTACACTAATTCAGTTTGGAAGGGACTGTGGGAAGTAATTTTATCCAATCCCCTTGCTCAGAGCAGATATAAGTAGATATACAATAACATGAAATATCAAACAATGCAATTAAATTATTTTCTATTATGCTATGCTGCAGGCCATTCAGAAAGAGCTCTTGTGTACTGCAGTAATAAAAAAAGCTACAGAGGGTGTATTCCTTAACCACAACTAATTCATGTGCAGTATTCAGGATTTTCTGAGTAGAATTAGCATATTGGTAGAGCAAGGCTGCACAAGCCTCACTAGAAGAGAAAAAAGATAAAATGGTGTATCCCACCTACATTAAGAAAATAAAAAATACTTGGAACAAAAAAGTATGCATCTTGAGACAAACTTATTTATAGCAAGGCAGGAAATCTGAGATTTCAGAGGCTCTTACATTATTATACAGTTATACAACTCCTGAGCATTATGTCTGCTGTCGTTGTCCCAAGCATTTTCTTACTCAGCTGTAGTCAGACACCCTCTTTTTTGGTAAAAATGGTAACATATACTGTATGCGACCATGTCTACAGAACATTTTTCGTATGTCTTTTGTGATCTTGGAGCAAGCTATTGCACTATGGGTTGGTCTTTTTTCCTTTTAAAATATTGTCTTTAGTAACAATTGATTAAAAAGTTGCGTGCAGGAAATCCTTATGCAAGTCTAAGGGAGTTGCTCACCTGACAGTCAAGTAGAGAAGAAAGAGCACATGATTTGTATCAGAAATAAATTTTACAACATGAGTACCTGTTCTAGGTAAGAAAGCAATAGAGGGTTTTTATACTTACCATGGTAAAGACTGTTTCTTTTTGATTTTCAATTTTTATTGCAATAATTTCTTTTATAAGCAGCAAATTCCGCTAGAAAAATAATGGTTATTTCTAAACATTATCACTTAAATTGTTTTAAAAACGATTTCAACAATACTTTTTCAATTACATTTCAGTGATGAAACAAAAAAGCGCTACTGTTGATGTAGATTCTTCTTCCATATCCATCTATTACTTATATGCTACAAGTCATTTTGTGAATGGAACAAAAATACTGTTTACCAGCATCAAAAGCAAAGGGAAAAAGGAGCTATTCATGCAAATATTGAACTTGGTATGAGAACCAACAAAAGGCTTAAACAGAATGGCAGCTATTCTGCACCACTGCAATGAAACATCAAGGACAAAATCCCAATTCTACAAAGGTCAATGGAAAATACACTTCACAAAGTTTCTCTTACTAACCTGTTGACTGTATAATCTCTGTTTCTGCAAGACTGATTTCTGTTCTTGTCAATAGCGTCTGTTTGTATAGCTTAAATAGCATTGGGAATTAATGAAGTTAGAGTTACTTTTAGTGTAACATCACTCAAACTAATGGCCTACAATATTCACAGCTGTAGTTGTGACTGTAAGGAGAGGCTCCTGACAACCTGGGCGGAGATAAATGCTTCATGATGTCACATTACATACAGACACAGAGAAAGCTACAAAAAGGAAAAAAATCATTATCAAAAAACCAGTCATCCCTGGATTTAGTCAAGTCTTGACAAGAAGACTGCTCAGTGCCTTATCAAGTGACCTGTATTTCAGATGACAGGCATTCCACTGGAGTGCTATTTAACTTGTTCACATTTGTAATCCATTAATTACTGTAATAACTGCTACTTGATCTCATATTATGTTGTGATGATGGCTACCCTTATAGCTTGTAGTCTAATTATTAAAAAAAAGGCTATAATCTGCATGTGACTATACAGTCAGTGTCAACAGTATTCAACACATGAATAGGTTCAAATGATTGTTGTCCATATCATTAAAAGAATATGCTACAATAAGGGGTAACGGGTTAAAATTTAAACAGGGCAAGTTTAGATTGGATATAAGGAAGAAGTTCTTTAAGGGTGGTGAGGCACTGGAATGGGTTGCCCATGTAAGGTGTGAGTGCTCCATCCCTGGCAGTATTCAAGGCCAGGTTGAACAGAGCCTTGTGTGACATGGTTTAGTGGGAG
The DNA here is from genome assembly GCA_039877255.1 of Loriculus beryllinus. Classification (NCBI taxonomy): domain Eukaryota; kingdom Metazoa; phylum Chordata; class Aves; order Psittaciformes; family Psittacidae; genus Loriculus; species Loriculus beryllinus. The sequence goes on from JBCJKH010016375.1 coordinate 19,602, forward strand.
GTGTCCCTGTCCATGGCAGGGGGGTTGGAACTTGATCTTGAGGTCCTTTCCAACCCTAACTATTCTGATTCTATGATTCTGTAAGTGTCCATATACTGCAACAGCATGACTGCAACGATTAAGCTTTTCAGACTCTTGATGGTGCAGTTTATGCAGGAATGTGTACTATCAACAGAGAATGACTGAATTCTGAGGGCATTTCTTGCAGTTTTGCATTCCTTGTATTTTGAACTAGTCAGTATTCACACTGAAAGCAATAGGAGCTGTAGGCACAAAATATGAAACTGAAGAAAGTACAAAACGTTGTAGAACACTGGAAATATCTGCACTTAGGAGATCATGCTTCTGGCATGTGTTTTGTTTGGATGGTTTTTTTGGGGTAGGGTGAGTTGAGATTTGGTACAGGTATGCAGACTGTATTACTTCTTTTTTCTCCCTGAATCTGCCTATTTATCCAGTTTCAAGCTGTTCATAGACTTTGAAAGACCTTGGGTCCTAACACCTTATTTTTCAGTCACTTGTAAACAGTGCAAAAGTGCAATAGTAACAAAATACGAATGTAGGAGCCAGTATCAGATAGTGTCTACCCTAACTTTGACTCTACTTTTGCAAAGAGCATAATACAATTCTTGAAAACAGTTTTAAAGCGAGTGGTACTCACCATTCCCAGGCAGTTGAAAAGCAGCCCAGTAAATATTAATGATTTACTTTTCGTGCAGCACATCTTGCCAGAACTTTCCTCTAGACTTCACATGGGGACGAGCTGACGCAGGTCCCTGCTGTGACCAGCAGTATCATGCAGCAGTTTACTCCCTTGGACGAGAGATTGTATTAGGTTATGCCTCCTCTCTGCTGGACTGAAGCTTGCCCGCGGTTGACCAAGGCCATGGTGAAGCAAGTTTGACATAGCACTGAACTTTAAGGCAGGTGGGCAGTAGGGCTTTTCCCCTTCTGTTACATGACACAGTTTCTGCACTGTTTTTACAACCCTCAAGAATAATTATGCCCAATCTGAATCCAGCATTTGCTCTTCAGGTTATTATCTAATTGACATTTTTGTCCACTTACAAGGATCTCTCTTTCTGTCAGGACTGCTACCCTGGTTGTCCTCCCCTTTGAATGAAACACGGGCATACCGTCTGGAAAGCACTCTTCCTCACGCTTTGCGTTGTGGAAAAAAAATCAGTTTCTTCTCATTTCTTTGTGTGTGTACCACCTGCTGGCTCCCCTTTGACAACACACATTTATGTCTTCATAACTTCTCACAGACATTTTGGACGTCGAGGAACGGTACCTTTCCATGCACCCATAGTGTTTTCTCCAACGGTTCACACTCACGTTAGGCGGGACCCTGAAGACGTTTCTATGGGAGTCACGATGGCGAGGGGAGCTCTACACCGGGAGAGGACCCGGCACCACGGCACGCTCCCCAGCTGCTCCCCACACCGCGCAAGACGCCTGCCTCGGGGGTCGGGCGGCGGCTCCCGCCGTCCGTGCTTCACCTGACGAACAATGGGAAGCTTCTTAGCGGGAAAGCCCCGGTTATCAGGCATTTCCTCAGGAGGAACTTGGAGCCCCACCACCGCAAAGAAAGCGGGCGCTGTAGGTGGCCCGACCTTCAGGGGCTGGCATGGCTGCCGGCAGCCCGCCCCGTTCCGCCTCAGGTAGCAGGCAGCGCCCTCCTCCACGCCCATTCCACACTGAAGAGGGAGCGGCGGGCTCGGGCAGGGCAGCGGAAGGTGATCGCGGTTGCGAGCAAGATGGCGCCGGCGCTGTGGGGGTTGAAGAGCCTGGTGTGGCAGAGTAAGTGTGGAGTTTCGTTTCGCGTTCTTCTCTCTCGTCTCCTTGGCTGGGAGCTACCTGCGGCCGCTCGGTGGGACATTGTGCGGGCCGGCAGGGAGCGTTAACAGCTCAGGCACCGCCTTCTCTTTGTGCAGTGCGCTGGGGTCGGGGGTTTCGTGGTCGCTGAGGTGGTGCCGGGGTACTTCTCGGTGCGGCTGGAGTTGCGTTAGGAGCCGCGCCCCGTGTGAGAGTTACGGCGGGAGGACGCGGTGGCGGGGAGAGCTGGCTTGGCCCGACCCGCGCGGCTCTGCGGGGAGCCCGGTGTGCGGCACGCGTTGGCGGTGCCTGCTCTTCTCTGCCTGTGACTGAGGGTGGCGGGAAGAGGTCGCCCCGGGCTTGTGGCCGTGCTTTGGGTGCCTGTGGTGGTAGCGCTTGTGTAGAAGCGTTTTTGTCTTATTCCTGGATAAACTATGTAGGATATACACAGCCATAGCAGCTCTTAACAGAGGTTAAGTTTAAGTCAGCTCTTCAAAGATTGGCCTGTTGCTTAGAAGTAGCCGGTTTTTACGGTGTTCCCGGCTGCGGAAGGGGCTCTCTGGTTCTCTGTTACGAAATGGCGCTCCCCCTTCACGTTGGATGTCACGGTTTTCGGAAGAAAAAGCTACAGGTGTCCCAGGATGCTCTCGTAAATGAACTGTAGGATTTTATTTCCATGTTTGGGAACAGGTTCTTCTGGTGTTTGTTAGAGAAAATGAAGTTATAACTACTCCCCGTCTTACTGGAGTAGAAGTACTTCAGGTACTGTGAGACTTGGGGGAAAGGCGTTAGCAGCCACCTCTGCCGCACTTCGTTGTGACTCAATGAGCAGCCCAGCCAGCCTGGTGACTGGGAGGTTCCTGCTACCTTCTCAGCTGTGTTTTCCACTTCCACCTGCAAGCTCCAGTCTGCTTGCTTGTGTCCCTGGAAGAGAAAACAGAAAAAGGGGAGAAAGAGGAAAGCAGGCTGTTTATGTGGTGTTCAGTTCTCATTTGCTGACATCTGTACCCTGCTTTCATGAGTTTGAAACCTGTCCTTTAGGAATCCCTACTTGTGCAACTGTGAATTTCCTGTTTTGCTCTGTTTAATAATTTGTGCCTTTGGCTGTAAAGTGACTGATTTGTCCGGTGATGTCTTATAGAGCACTTAGACCTTAAAAGGAGGGAACCTGATCAGTGCTAGGGGGTCAGCATGGCGTATAGGGACTTTTGAAAATGGCGTTGCCAGTGTGGGCAAGACCATAAGGAAGAATGGTGAATGATAAATAAATTAAGGTGATGGTGAAGCAGGGTGAGTAATAAAACATTTATATTGCAAACTTTCTAAAAAGGAATCTTCATCTGAAGATAATGCTTTGTTAGATGCTCGTTACTCTTGTCTTTCCAAGACTACAACAGTGAACATTTATGAACTGAGTTCAGACATTGTCTGGCACTTTGTGTATGGATAATTCAGGGCCATAAACTGCTGCTTTTTAATGTTTCAGCAAAGGTGTTTTTTTTTCATTGGTTTTTTTTAAAGGCTGTTTTGTCTGAAAATAATGATGGTGGTACCTCATGTAGCAGCTTGTTGTCAGTGTCTGTGAATAGGCAAAGGAGTTACACCTGTGTTGTGTGTACCAGAAGTATTGTATCTGTGCTCTGGTATGATTTTGTTAAAACCCTTTTGTTTCATTATGATAGCCCTGTCTTTAAGGTGCATTTTTAAGCTCCATCTAAGCAAAAGTGTATGACAAGATTACTTCATAGGTTTGTTTTCAGTTAAGTTTTACAGTGATGGGGTAGGTGAAACTGCCTGCATTAGGAGGCAGTAATCCTGTGGATAAAATTCACTATATACTACATGTCTCTGTGTGTGTATGCAAATAAGGTTATTCCCACAAGGAATTCTGTCTCCAGGGTTTATATCTGTGCTTTTTGCTGTTTGTGTTTTGTTCTTGGTTTGGTGTGTTTTTTTTTGTTGGGTTTTTGTTTGTGTTTTTTTTTTTTTTTTTTTAATTTTCACATGTGTTCTAGAGTTCTATAACAAGATTCTAGCCTAGCCATACATCTGTATTATTTTGTAGAATAATACAGCTGTTCTGTGACATTATTTTCCAGGACAGTTGCCTGTAGTGAAAGCTGTTTTTAGTCCTTTCTTTAGGAAGTGTGTTATAAGTGGGTTATTAACTTTGCCAAGGTGTGTTTTTTGCTTTCCTTTTCCACATGGGAATTTAGCAGTCTGCTCTTCTGTAAGGTTTGTATATAGTTCTTACCTGGATTGGCAAGTAAAAATAGAAGAAAAATGCCTTAAACTAATTAAATACATTCAGAGAAAATAAAATTAGAGAAGGCAGCTAGGATGCATGCCTGGTATGAAATTTGTGAGAAGGAAATGAAAGCTTGGACAAAAATGAAACGCTGTCATATCTAGATTTACTAATAGTTTTGGTACATTCAGAATGCTTACTTGAGACAAATGAGATTATTTTGAGAGTCTATAAGCCAGCATACGTCAGTTGTCTGGATAAAGCAGCTGCAGTTCAAGGGCAAAATAAACAGCAGCTGAAATGTTGCAAGGGCAAGTACACTATATCTGGTACACTTATAGCTTAGAATAAAATCTTTTTGCTTGATGGGGTAAAGCTGACTCCTGTTTTTAATAACTGAAATGAAATTCAAGGCATAATTGGGTTATGGAATAAAGGAGCCAACAAGGAGAGGTGCCTTG
>JBCJKH010016376.1:0-13076 GCA_039877255.1 Loriculus beryllinus
GGGCCTCACCAACCTCACAATGAAGAAATTTTCCCTAATGTCTAGTCTAAATCTTTCCTCTGGCTTAAAGCCATTCCCCCTTGTCCTGTCACCACATGCCCAGACAAGCAAATTCTCACTGCCCAAACATGTCAGCTCCCACTACAGCCCCATGAGCCCACACTGTGCACATCTAAACTCCTTGTGGAGCTACTGGGCTGCCCCTGGGTGCTCATGGCACTGTGGGTTAGTGCCAGCTGGCCCAGCCCTTGCAGCCCATGGCTCAGCACAGCAGTGTTAACACCACCCATGTGCTAATCTGCTCACTGTGCACTTTCTGCTGTCATCTGAGCTGCTGTGGCTATGCTTTCACATGTAGCCCTTTGTCAGTCCTTGTCCATCTGTAGACAATCCCTGCACGAATGCTTACACAGACTCTGGGAGTTGCCTTTCTTTCCTTGGTTGGTTCCTTCTTGGATATTTTGCTGCTGACTGTCCGGTAGGTTGGTTGTTTTGGGGGGCTTTGGGATGCAAAACAATGAATACTATGGAGTAAGTACCAACTTCCTTGATCTGGGAATAAAAGCCTTGCAAGCCAGCCAAAAGAGGCTGAACTGAGCTATCGGAAATTACCTGGCTTGTGTCAGGAAAACAAATGGCCAGAACAGAACATAACAGAACATTTTCCATGAAAGTAGAGGGAAAGACTACAAGAGCTTTAAGCAAGAAAGATACGAAGCAGACATTCCTGGCTTTAACACACTAAGGAAAGATAAATAGTGCTGGGTAAGAAGGAGGATATACTAGGTAGACGGTGGCTTGCAGATGGGTCTTTAAACTGAGCCTGTGATTCTCTGGGACTGATCAGACTGAAACTGCAGACACCAGCAACCATCTATGAGTGAGAACCTGCTAGAATCGTATCAGGGGGCACTTTTTTTGTTAGAGTTTAAGATCAGCTTTGACATCTCCAGCTGTGTCACTGCAATACAGCTGAGCTAATCTAATGATTTGCTGCTGAAATGGACAACTTTCATCCCTGTTCCTCAAACCAGGGGTAGCAGGGACACCTTCTCCTGTGCTGACATTAGTGTTTATGTGACCTTGAGATCTGGCTCAAGGACAATCAAGCAGACAACAATTCTCTTTTTTTCTCTCTGGTAAGGTTACTTTTACAGGGTGGAAGAATACATCTGCACTCCACAAAAGAAAAAACCACAGAGCAGAGAAGGGGAAACAGCTTAAGTGAGATAACTGAAGCAGTAAGCTAGAAATGGTAAATTTTTTATAATGTAGTAATAAGAAACATGGAGCTTTCCAAGTGGGCTTTAAAGTGACAAATTGTGTGATTACTTCTAGCCTGCACATTTTGCTGTTTACAGTGATAATGCCTTCTAACTTTTGTTTGTCGGGTGTGGGAGGCTGAATGCCAGAGCTCATGTATGCTCTGAAGAATTAGCTGACTTGTTATTTCGAAATTAAATAGTCTTTAACAACTTTAATGTGGAGGCAGATGTTCTATTGATACAATATACTTTCCTTTTCAACCCACACTTAAAGTAATTTCTTAGAGTCCTTTGGCATAGCAGAGAACATAATTTCTGTGGTTGGCCATGATTATTTAGTGACAATGTGACAGGTGATGGCTTCTGTGTGGATATAAAATCTGTCATAGTCTGTTTTGCGGACTTCCAGATATGGATCTGGAAACCCCAAACAAACATCTGGCAATGCTGATTTTCAGATCCATTCAGGGTCATTGGAGCAGAGAGCTAAGAACTGAGAGACCAGAGAAGAATGTGGTCAGATCTCTGCTCTGCATATAAGTGGCTCTCTGTATGCTTGGGGCAGATGGAAAACAGTATTGAAAAACAGGAGAAAAAAGCATCAAACCATAGTAGCCAAAAAAACTAAAAAAAAAATAAGCCAAGCAGGAAGCAAAGATGGAGATTTTGAAATTTCTTTCTTTTCTCTTAACAAACTCTTAAATCGCTACAGAGAAAAATAAAGAAAGTTGCTCCACTACAATACTGGACTGAAACTAACACTGTTTAATCACAACAAAACCCTGCTCAGACAATTTAATTTCTAACAGGATGGAAAACTATGCATGCCTACAGTCTCTTAACAGAGATGGACCATTGTCTCTCTCTAGGGGTGTGCTTTGTCTATGAAATACAGAGTCTTGCTAAGAACCAGATACTCTGTCATGTGCTTGCCGCATCTGCATTTTGTCTTGCAGTGTTTTGTTTCGTGGGACATTTCTGAGCAAAGGGAGTGTGCACCACTGGCAGGGATAAACGCAGTGGACAAGCCAGAATGGGTGATGCCTTTCACATCAGTGCAAGAGGTGACACCAAAGAGTGCTGTCCTCTTCTTGGGCTCTTATGTGATTTTGTGTCCCTAAACATGAAACATGGCTGAGATGAATCAAGACTATTTTCCAGACTGCATCTTAATTTAAGGAAAAAAAAACCAAACCTGTATTAAATGTATGTAGATGTGTATAGTGCTTTTTTCTGGCTTTTTCGTGCTGTTTTCTGGCTGTTTTCTGGCTTTTTCGTTATGTAGAAAATATCAGAACACCACCTGATATCCATCAGTGCCCAAATTTTTGTTCACCTTCAAATTAGCTCAAAGATGTATGAAATCACAAGGTGGCTCAGAGATCCCTGCAGAATAAACACTTGCAAAATATCCTGTGTGTTTATTCTAGCAAGTATATGTACATGAATTACTGTGTGTTTGTGAAATGCCACAGCTCTCTTTGCTTCTGCTGAGAGGAGGTGAATAACTGAGGCACAGGGCTGAAACATCACACCTTTGAGGACAGGAAGATAGTAAAATGAATTCTTGACTTAAAGAAAGCTTTACATAGTCTCTAGGAGAATTGTATTTCAGTTATTTGTTCTATTCCCACTTGAAAATGCTGAAATAAATAAATAAATAAATAAGTGCATTTAAAAATTATATTTTTGACACCCGCCCAACCATGGATTAGTGGTAGTTTTTTTAAGTATGTGCTTATGAGAATTGGAGTCTGACGTCTGTGTAATCAGGGAAATATACAGGGCTTTAGATGCTTATCTGGATGAAATCTTCAACACCTATTCATTTACCTGACACTTTTAAAAGGAGAAGATTTCTTCCTTATTTTTCTCACAGAGAGAATTCTAACAAAAACAACGTGAAATTTGGCACTAAGCAGATAAACATCTCTTGCTTATACCCACATGTGAATGCAATTGTTTATATTATTCACTGCTGAGTTGGTGTATTTTTCTTTCATCTTAACTGAATTATTATAACCATGTTTCAGAATAAAAATGGCATAAATAATATATACAAATACAAAAATACAAGGAAATGTAATAAGTGATCCAGTCAAGCAAGAAATTAAATTACAATTGGTGTTCTTATTTCTGTGTTTTATGCCTGGATACAAGCCTTCCCCAGGATTTCTGTAGTTCTGCCTCTTTTCCCTGCAGTCAGGAAGCATAGATTGTGGTAAAAAACTGTAAAGCTCCCCTCTGATGGGATTGTGTATCTATGTGTCATTGTGTTTAAGTATTGAGACTCATTATACAAGGCTGCCTGGTGCTACAGCAGTGCTCCAAAGTAAAACAACATTTTGTGATTCAGCATCTTGAGAACAGCAAGACAAAAGAAGAAGCTGTAAAGCACAGTTCTCCAGGAGTCGTTTGGTAAGAACCAGGCTGCACTCAGAGATCATTCCTTGGGTTTATGTCCTGTCAAAATCCCCATGTTTCCATGTTCCCCACGTTTCCACTCACAGAGTTGTGAGTATCCATGAAAGGAGAGTAGCAAAATTGAGGACTTCTGAGAAAGGGAGGAAATTACATGAATCTTACTCAACAGCCCTTTCATCTAAAGGGACCATGCAAGTAAAATGTGGCTCTGACTGTGACAAAGAAGCAGGAGTCTGGATTGGTGCTATGTACTATGTCCTGTAAACTATTTCAGTATAACCTGGGTTTTGTCTGGGGGTGCGGGGGGGTGTTATTCTCATTGCTCTTCCTGGAAGGCCACTGCAGAACCTCATTGTTTTACTAATTTCTTTCTCTTAAATGTAGTCTTAAGCAGCCTCTGCTTGGGCACAGAAGGAAACCCAGATGGATAAGCCTAAACTGCTAGACCTCTTGGCTTGTACTTGATGACAATCGTCCCAGTCACATCTGTCCCCATTCCTTCTTCTTAGCTTGCCTTGGGAATGACATGGGATTGATTATGCATGTGCTGGGACTCCCTTAAGATGGGATAATTTGCAAGGAAAACTTACATGGCTTTATGTGATCTTGCCCCTTATTTCTCATTAGAAGGGAAAAAGTAAATTCTCTACCTCCAGACTGGTTATCTTGACAAATATATACACAGATACACAATTTGGTATACACATTTGTCATGCATGTTTTTTAAATAAATATGATTTTTAGTATTCATTTAAACAACTAGAAAGAATGTGAGAGTGGAAGTGACATAGAGTTATTTATCACTTATTCTGTGCTTTTTTTGGTGCATGGGACAGAACTATGTCATATCTATTAAAGCAAATGCAAATTTAAGGCTACAGAGGACAACATTAGATGGAATTATGTAGTTCAATTTTAATGGACAACCCAGAAGAGATAGCTATTGTAATATTAAGTTTCACACTCCCTTATTTTGTGTTTCTTTCCAATTCATCAACATCAGTGTAAGCGTCCCTTTGGAAACATGTAACTGTCTTCTGGGAGTTTTAAATATTCACTTAAATCAATATACTGACAAAGACTGAACAGCCTGACTGAGTGCTGAATTTTCTTATTTGAAATTCACATCACATACATGAGAGAACTGGGTAAGAGCTATATTACCTGTCACAGTGCGATGTGTTCACAAAATCATTAATGGCTTAAGCCCATTAAATAGGCCAGCAGAGCCAGCAAATATACCAACTGCTGTGAGAGATGTTGGCGTTAAAACCTTCAACTGTCCTTGTGAGCATACAAGATGCTTTCCCAAAAATGTGCTGCAACCTCAGAAAAGGGTGAAGTTCTACACTGTATAGCGAAGCTAGGCAAACATCAGGGGGGGCTGCAATGGGGAAATGAGTGGAGCCAGAGCAGGGTGCCACCCACCTTCCCTGTGACAACTGTGACACCAGGGAGCCACACCACTGCTGCCACATCTTCCTCTGCACTGTGAAGGAAGCAGACTCCATGATATGCCATGGGTGGGACGCAAGGGCAATCCAAGTACTCTGTGATTGTGGAGCCCTTTGCCCTGCTGGGGAGCTGGCAGCCGCAAAGCCGTGCACCGGCACTGCGCTTTGCATCCTGTAGCATCCCTGCTCTACAGAGTCAGCACCAAAACCAGGGCCTGGACATCAACATTTCATTGCTAGGTTAATGGAGAGATCATATATCCAATGACAAATTATTTAAATAAACAACCTGTCCTTTATAATTTTTCTCTCCATCTTCTTTTTCTTTTTAATCATTGTATTATTTCTCAATTGCAGGAGCTTAAAACATTTCTGTTCTTTCAAAACTCTCTTCCATAATATGCCTTTCCACTCTGGGGAAAATCTCAGTAGGATGGCTGTGCAGGCCCAGCAGATTTAAGGGCCTTCTTGAAAGTGCCTTGGAATTTGGTATTTCGCAAGGTCTGTACCGGTAAAAATAAAGGGCTTATTGTGTATGCAATACTACTACCAGACATGAGAAGCTCACTTACTGTATCAGTCTTCTAATTTGCAAAACAAGCTAGTCTACCATTTCCTTTTAGATTCAGCAGTTTTCTCTATACTGTTTTGGCAATGCTGTAAGAAGATAAAACTACACTAGACAGTAATCTGTACAAGCATTTAAAGATAATTCTTATATGCTGCAGGCTAGGTGACAGAATTTAGGATGAAAACAATATAGTTAAAGATATTGTAGGCTTCTCAGATAGAGCTTGTGTCCTGAAGTTCAGGAGTTTAGCAATATATTCACTTTTATACAAGAAGGCACAATGATGACCAGCTATTATTAATCCTTCTTGCACTTTCCACTAAATCTTCTTGTTTCAGATCTCTTGATGTGTTTTGGCCAGACAGAGTGAAATGTTTCTTATGCAGCTGTGCCAGGTTGAGATTGTTTCTGTTCAATTTCACATACTTTAATGTGCAGAGCTCAGGGCAAAAACCACTGTTTTACTTATATTAAAATTGGGTTTGTGTCTTCTGTTCTCATTTCTCTCTGCACTCCCCTTATCTCCATTTTCCTCTGCTTAAAGACAGCCTATTGACTACGTTGAGTAATAAGAGTCAAAAGACAGAACACTCTTAGCATCTCTTCCTATGACAAGGCACTCAGGTCAGATCAAGTGAGAAGCTGTGAAAGATCTGTTTGTATGACTGCAACTGAACATGCTGAACATTTACTCTCTGTTTCTGGAAGCTCCAGCTCTTGCCATGCTGCACTGTGCATTTGTGTCCTCCCATCACCACGTGAAAACAATGAAACAAAATGTCCTGCCTTCTGGACCTACTTATGCTAAGATTCCCCTCGCTGCATGTCTGTGGGAGGCTTTGAAAATGAAGATGCTGAGGAGCCCAAAAGCCTTTGTGGACTGCAAGTTGCCAAGTTAAATGAGTCCCAGAAAAAGCAGCATGTCAGCACAGCTTGCTCCAGATGAAATGGCAACTTAGCAAGTCAGTTTAAAGAGAAAGAGTAATAACTTCATAATACCTGGAGATAATTTAACAACTGACAAGACAAAAAAGTAGATGGTTCCCTAAGCCTTGGTAAGCAAAAAGAAATGTGTTTCTACAGGTAACTGAGAAACCTGATTCTCAGTTAAAAAACTATATGTAGGGACCCAGTACAGAGGGAGAGAAGATGAAGAACGGGAACAGGGTCCTGCAGAGGAAGCAGGGAAAAGGTAATAGGGGATGTTGCAAAAGTGCACAAGCCCATGGGACCTGATGAAATCCATCCACAGATCCTGAAGGAATTGGCAAATGAAGTTGCTAAGCCACTGTCCATCATATTTGAAAAATCATGGCAGTCAGGTGAAGTTCCCGATGACTGGAAAAAAAGAAATATAACCCCCATTTTCAAGAAGTGGAAACACCATTAAACAGTGTTTTACTATGCAGTTTTACACCAATCAGTGCTTCCAGAACAATTTAACCCGCATTTCTGTATTTGAACTACTGCATTAGTCAGTAAGCGAAATAACCACAGAACATGCAATTTATAAGAATTTTCACTACGTTATTAAAAAAAGAACCACCAAAAGAACAACAACAAAAAAACACAACAAACAAACCACAAAAAATCCACAAAAAAACCCAAAACAAAACAAAAACCAACAAATTTGGCAAACTTGAGGTCAGAGAGCCAATACTGTGCAGCAGCAGATCTAAATTTCCATCATAAAGTTATGTCAAGGAGCAAAAGCAGAGGTCTGAGCGTATGGGAAGCTGACTGCTCAGTTTACATTTCTTGTTTTCTGTATATTTTGAAACCATGTAAAAGCTCTGTGAATTCCCTTCTACACTTGCCCACAGAAACAAAACTGGACGGGATTTCACAACTGAGGCTGACTGCTATGTAAAATGTACCCTGATATAGGAATGAGTTTGAAACTCATTGTGACTTTTTTTTGTCTCGTTTTTTTCACTTCTAGGCTGCACCTTTGTTGGGTGCACAGTACTTGGACTGCTTTCCAGCAGAACTGATCACTTTGAAGAATCATAGAATAATTTGGATTGGAAGGGCCCTTAAAGATCATCTAATTCCAACCCCCATGCCATGGGCAGGAACACCTTCTACTAGAACAGGATGCTAAAAGCCCTGTCCAAGAAAAAGACCTCATGTAGCTGAGCTAGTTGTAAAGCTCAAGTAAAGTTATTCCAACACACCAGGTATCCCACTCAGCTTACCGTTTTACTTTGCAGAATACCTTCTATGAGACAAGTAATTGAAGAGCACAAGAAAACAATACTATGCCCTTTACCATAAGTTAGGCTTTTATCTATGCTCTACCCATTTATTCCCAGTTTTGAAGTAATTTCATGTGTAGGTGTGCCTATCTACACTTGCAAAATAATACGTCATTTCAGTACTGGCAGTACTTCAAAACCTTCCAGCAATTCTCCTCTCTTCCAGTAATGCCAAAATGAATCAGTTCCATCACAGCTTATTAAGGGAGAATCACTGAAGATAGCCTGAAACAGTTAGAGGACTATATACGAGCAAACAGGTACCAAACAAAACCAGTAAGTAACACCAGTATAGTGGGAACCCCTGAAAAAGTCACTCTTCCTGGGCTACTGAGGTCTCTAGGCATTCCAGAATAACTCCACAGTAAAGACAAGCCACCAGAGCAGCTGCCAACATAACCAGGCTCAGCTTTCCTATACCAGGTGCTGAAGTGAAGCACACCTCCCTGGCACTGCAGGAAAAAATAAGAACAGATTATGAAGAAAGCAATGAAGTAGCCTTGCATTGGCAGAGAATTCATAAACAATGACAGGAAGCAGAGTTCATGGACTTTACACTACCTGAAAGAAGATTGTAGTGAGGTGGGTGTTGGTCTCTTCTCCCAAATAACAAGCAATAGGATGAGAGTAAACGGCCTCAAATTGTGTCAGGGGAAGCTTAGGTTGGATATTGGGAAAAAATTCTTCACTCAAAGGGTTGTCAAAGATTGGAACAGGCTGCGCATAGAGGGGGTTGAATCACCATCCCTAGAGGTGTTTAGAAGACATGTAGCTGTTGTACTGAGGGACAAGGTTTAGTGGTGGACTTAGGGGTTCTAGGTTAATGGTTGGATTGAATGATCTTAAGGGTCTTTTCCAACCTAAACCATCCTATGATTCTGTGATTCTATTTGAAGACCTGGTGGCTGAGAATATTAAGTCAGCAACAAGACCTTCAGAAAAAAGTGTGCACCTAAGTATGCACTTCTGCCTGAAAGAGCTCTACATTTAGTCTGAGCCTCATGACAGGATCGTTGTACCAGTAATGTCTGCCCAAGTAATATAGAGAAAATCTTACAATTTCCATTATATTGCTGATTTGTTCAGCTTACACCACCAAACCCACTCAGATGCAAAAATCAGTCCAGCGCCCACCAAACCCACTTTTACTCTCCAAAAAGTCTATTTTCCTTGCTTTGCCTGACTAGGAAGTGGTACTCCTGCAAATGTCTACCTTGCACGTTTCCCTTAGGAATATTCATTTCACATATGATCTAAAATAGTATCACCCAGTTTTTCAAGGACAAATGTGTTTCACTGGTATTTGAATTATCGTGCACCAATAGCCTGAGGTATGTGACATATTAATCTAAGAATGATGTATAGAAAGCACACTGATCCTTAAGGTAATTCTTTACAGGAAAGCATATCAGCATCAAGACCTTTTAATGCTTGGCCAGATCTAACATATTCCAATTTAACATGACAAAAATTCAGTCTTGAAACTGAGGCATTCTTACAGAATGAAGCAACTAAAATCAACTTTAGTAAATAGCATATCACAACAACAACTTGCGTTTGTACAGTTTAACAATGGAAGAAAAACAAGAGAGTGATGTTCTGCAAATCACCAAGACTGAGTACATACAGCATAGGAAGTAAAGAAAAGATAGTGGAAATTGTGTGAGTGTTGAAGGGAATAAAAATGGATGAATACCACTTCACAGTCATTGATTCAGTTGGTGTACAGTAAGTGAAGTGCTGCACCGCAGTAGGCAAGTCCAACAGTCACACCTATTAAAAACAGCACTTCAAAATTTTGGGAAGTTTAAGCAGATACAAATAGAGAAAGAGGGACTGAGAGCAAATAAGGGAGAGATGAAGTTTGAAGCAAAATAAAACAGCTGGCCAAGTAAGACAGCCCACGTTATTCCACAGAAAGGGAATAAAAAGAATTACTTTTAAAGTCGGAGAAAATGACAAGGAGCATGCCTCAATGTTATGAAGGGAAACAGGGAAAAAGCAGGCAGCTAAGAGTACACCTGAGGGCACACAAATAACAATACAGAATTTGTACTTCACAGCAATCACACAAAACAATGGGTGATACTTCCTGAAGTGCTTCATGCTTCTACTGAATGTAAGCTGACCTGGATCCAAACTTGATAGGCCAATCCTGATTTCTCCTGAAAATCCATCTCAAAATTTTATTTAGAACTGTGATATAGGCCAAGACTGAAACATTCAACTAAGTATGACTTCAGAATAATACTAAAACAACACAATCTTTAATAGAGTAACACTAAACACTAAACAAATTTCTTACTTTGCTAGTTACTATAATGGCATTAGGATAGCACTCAGTATAACTTAGTCCTTTTTCTTTACTCTTGTGCATATTAATCTTATATTTTTTTAATAGAAGCATAAAGGAAAGTGGAGGTTTCTATCTTCATTTATCAGTGGAATTGTTAAATTTAGTAATTAGAATAACTACCTGCAGTAAACAGATCCAAATTATTTAACAATACTCTGTAGCATCCTTTTATTTTAAGGACTAAGAATCCACTCAAGTAAAAATAATGTCTTTCCACCTTTGACCTGTATCCTTCAAAACTGATGGATTATAAGAAGTTTTCAAACTTCCTATCTTAGATTCCCATATGATACAATCTGGTGCTACACTGCTAAATGCAAAGAGCGATGACAGTTTGCTCCAGCAGAAGACATGACCCTGTGCTGTCAGCACTGTGAGCTGTAGCTCAAAACATACGCAAAATCATAGAATCACAGAATGGTTTGGGTTGGAAAGGACCTTAAGATCATTTAGTTCCAGCCCCCTTGCCACAGGCAGTGACACCTTCCACTAAACCAGTGCTACCTCACAGCTCTCCACAAGTGCTTTCAAATCACTATCTCCCTTGAAAAGCCTTCTAAGTCTCTGTTTGGGCTCCTTTTTACACCAGAAATACAAGCTGACAGCAAGGGGAAACAATGGTGTCTCAGTGACTGCTGGCATTGATCCCCCATGGGTCTCAGAGCAAAAAGGGGTCTGCTGCTGGCTGACATGACATGAGATGAATTCAGCAGCCAGAAAATAGCTCTCTGGTCTGACACTCTCCACTGAGTTACACTTTCTGGCATCACTGGAAAAAGCCACAGTTTTGATGGAGAAGCACTCCATGCTCTGTCTTTCACTGCCTTGCATAGTGTAATGCAAAAAGTTAATTGGACAAAACAGCATATGTAAAAGCCTGAATTTATTAAAATCAGTGGCAAAACTGAGGAGAGGAAATAGAATTTCACTTGTATTTTATTTAAATATGGCAGGTTTCCTTATCAGTTTCTGATGCTTTAAATAACCATTTGCATGTGCTGTACAGTGCAAGTTTTACATCTTTGGGGATATGCCACATTTTTGTCAAATTGATCACTTTAAATTCTGAGTTATATCTTCTTTGTTACATTATTTAAAAATTAATGGGCAGATTTATTCTCTATCACCAAGATATCAATTTCCTTTTTAACCTTCCTGAAGAAAATGCTGCAGGTTTCCTTCTCAGTCACCCAGCAAGTAATGGCAACATGCCAAAGATCCTGTGATGGCTTTAGTTTTCTTGGAGTCTTACCTTCTACTTGAAATAGAGACTAAAGTGCCACCCTTACAGAACTGATATGTCATTACAGATGAACATAGCAACAAAAAAAGGGATTTTTTGGTCTTCTTTTGCACAGGTCAGATGTGCTCCACAGAAAGCAAACCAATTGACCTGTCACCCACAGACAGTGTCAGGGTCACAGTCAGGCAAAAGCTGATTTTCTCATTCATTTACATTAGCAGACATCAAAGCCATAGCTCATCACAAACTGAAATTAAGGCTTTACAGCTTAATCTATCTAAAAATAAAAAGCAACTGAATTTGACTTGCACGCTACACAAACAGATCCAAACACGGTCATGTAAAATTTAATACATACTAATGTGCATTCTGAAATAACTGAAATTGCTTTCTTCATGATTAACTGCAGAATAAAACTTCTGCCTCCAAATCATGTAAAAACTAGTACAGGAGTCAGTGGAGTCCCTGCAGTAAAGACACAGTGGTAATATATTCAAAACCAAAGTTCTGTTCTGAAAAAAAAGACACGACAATGGCAATCCTAGAGAATTTTAGTACACTGCTATAACGTTCAGCCCAATGGGATTAATTTGGCAACTAAGTAGCCACTTGACCACACAATTTGATAGCTGTAGTAAATTAGATATTTTCAATATATGAACGCACAGAACATAAAATTCAACCTTTAGAAAGAAATGTCTAGCTAAAGAGTAGTCCCATGCAGTATCAAAAGGAGGAAAAAAGAAAAACTCTTCACCCAGCAAGCAGCACTGAGACCTTCTCATTCAACCTGAGCCCGCAGCACCATCACATTTTGTCTCAGCATTTTTCAAAGCACATAGTCCCTACTCAGATGTTGCTGAGAGATTTAAGCAGGTACACTAAAGGTAGGAGTAATTTATTAATGAAGCTGATTTATCTAAAAATGAGGCCCTCTGCAGATACTTCTACCTGAATAGTCTGCCTTACAGTTTCCTGCCTTTCCCTGAAACACCTACATTGCTCCTTAAAGAAAGGGAAATTTCGACAACCAACGCAAACAGAAAGACTCCATGTTCCAAACTTGATTATTTTTATAACCTGGAATTATGTTGTGCATTGCTGATGGTTCCTCAGTCTTACAGCTGTAGATCACTGTGAATTAAAACTGCCTCTAAGCAGTGATCCCGTCGAGATCTGCACCATTTTTTGCAAGCTTCATGGGTATCAGAATTAAATCAAAGCTCTGTATCATAAAGTGGAAATTCTTATTAATACATAAAAATATTGATCAGTTTTCTTCCTACAGCTATCCTATGAAGCAAATAAACTTTTTCACTCAATAATCTAAGCAAATCCAGGCCAGTAACACCTTCAGACAGAAGAGGTTATTCTCTGCTATGGGGATAATTAATTTTCACAGAATCATAGAATCGTTAGGGTTGGAACGGACCTTAAGATCATCTAGTTCCAAACCCCCTGACATAAGCAGGGACACCTCACACTAAACCATGTCACCCAAGGCT
>JBCJKH010016378.1:27000-43188 GCA_039877255.1 Loriculus beryllinus
GTTGAGGTGCAGCCTCACCAGTGTTGAGTACAGGGGGACAGTCACTTCCTTGGCCTTGCTTGCCACACTATTTCTGATGCAAGCCAGGATGCTAGTTGCCTTGGCCCACCTGGGCACAAACTGGCTCATATTCAGCTGCCTGTTGACAAATACCTCTAGGTCCTTTTCTGCCAGGCAGTTTTCCAGCTACTCTTCCCAAAGACCGTAGTGTTGTGTGGGGTTGTTGTGAACTAAGGGCAGGATCCAGCACTTTGCCCTATTGAATCTCATACAGTTGGCTTCAGTCCATCAATCTGGGCTGTCCAGATACCTCTGTAGAGCCTTTCTACCCTCAGGTACAACAGTCCTACCCAGTTTGGTGTCATTTGCAGATAATACTGAGGGTGCACTTGGTCCTGTCATGCAGATCATTGACAAAGATATTTAACATAACTGGCCCCAGTACTGAGCCCTGGGAAACACCACTTCTGACCAGCTGCCAACTGAACTTAACTCCATTCACCACTACTACTCTTTGGGCTCTGGCATCCGGCCAGTTTTTCACACAGCAGAGTACACACAAGCACACACATCCAAGCCAAGCAACCAATTTCCTCAGGAGTATGCTGTGTGAACCCGGGTACTAAAGTCTAGGTAGAGAACATTCGCAGCCCTTCCTTCATCCACTAAGTAGGTCACCTTGTAGAAGATCAGGTTAGTCAAGCAGGACCTGCCTTTCATAAACTGTGCAGACTGGGCCCGATACAGGTTGTCCTGCACATGCCAAGGTGATTGACTCTGTAACCTTTCTTGTCAGCTTGAAAAGCAGCATAAAAGAAGCAGGATAATTTGTAATGGGAGGTGAGAGAGAAGAGGCTAACAGAGCAACAGTCAGACTGTGTTTTGGCACTGCTGGCTGCCATCCCACAGGTATGGCAGTCTCTGCCTGGGGCTGATGGCATAATCTCCCTATGAGATGCCTAGAGCACTGTGCACCCACCTAGGACAAGGAGTGTGGGATGCAGCAAGTGAGGACCCACACTTGAAGGAGGTGTGTGGGAGCACTTATGGAGTGCTCCGTCACCAGCATGTGCATTAACAGGTGCTAGGAAGCAACAGAAGTACACACAGAGCTGGAGCTCTCATGTATCGCATAGAAGCCGTGTGCAGTCAGGGAATCCACAGTATTGCCTAGTCAGGAGGTGTTCACCACTAAGTGGAGGTTGTGTGCATGTAGCTGTGGGACTAGACCTGTTTGTAGAAGAGTATAGAGACATTGTCACTTCAAAATAATGACACAAAGATCAGAATAGGTAAGAATTTTCTGCTGTGTATTTTTAGATGTAGCTTGTGTATGTATGCAAGAGCTGGATAACGTTGAAACTTTTATAATCACTAACAAAGCATTTGTTAGTGTTATAGAGGCAATGATGAGATTTTTAACCCTGTTAAAATCTGCTGCACATCTGTGTGTGAGAATCTGGACTTGACAGACTAGGTGCTTACTGTGTAAGGAATGCAAATGAGCTCAGCTGCTACTTCTTATAAATATTTACTACTTAGCAAGAGGTATTAATAATACATCACTGCCCAGAGAGGTGCATAAACCTTTAGTAAGCTTGTTATGAACTGTAGACTCTAGCATTAGAGCCTTACAACTACTGTGGTTCCATGAAGAGTGTTTCAGTACCTCTGATTGTGTTCGCTGACTTATGATAAATGCATGAGTAAAAAACCCAACCAAAATGCCTAGAACATACACAAATGATGGTTTCAGTTATGTATTTAATGCAGTATGTTATTTTTGCAGTCTGCATGAGACAGAGCATAAAAGAGCAATCAGTGGAAAGAAGTAAATAAACAGGAACAATGGAAATTAAATTGTAAGGTTTTGCATGGGCAAATTGCGATAGTATGTAATATGATTCACACAAATGAGTGGTATCAGGAAATTAAGAAATATTAGGAAAGTGAGAATGAATTTTCCTGTATATAATCTGAAAAAATTCTTAATATTCTATAATGTGCAATAGGTTTAAAAATGCCTTTAAATATCTTCAAAGACTAATCTTACTGAATTTTCAGTCAGTTCCTACATATTGACGTATAGTTATATAAAAGAAAAACAAGTGTAAAGATCACAACTTCCACAGGTGCTTGAGCTAACTGCTTTGTTAAATGCTTTTCCCATTAAAATATATGTGGTTCCTTTTTACTTTTCTTCACCCATGACTTTATATTTCTTATGATTTGTACAACCTTTTTTTTTTTTAATTTAATTTCAAGTGTAACTTCCTTTAGATGTTTTCAAACATATCTGCTCTCCTGAGACCTCACCTGGAGTATTGTGTGCAGTTCTGGTGTCCTCAACATAAAAGGGACATGGAACTGTTGGGACAAGTCCAAAGGAGGGCCACGAGGATGATCAGGGGACTGGAGCATCTCCCATACGAAGACAGGCTGAGAAAGCTGGGTCTGTTTAGCCTGGAGAAGAGAAGGCTGCGTGGTGATATCATAGCAGCCTTACAGTATGAAAGGGACCTATAAGGATGCTGGGAAGGCATTCTTGGTTGGGGACTGTAGTTGACAGGACGAGAGGTAATGGTTTAAAGCTTAAACAGGGGAGGTTTAGATTGGATATGAGGAAGAAATTCTTTCCTATTAGGGTGATGAGGCACTGGAATGGGTTGCCCAAGGAAGTTGTTAGTGCTCCATCTCTGGCTGTGTTCAAGGCCAGGTTGGACGAAGCCTTGGGAGGCATGGTTTAGTGTGGGGTGTCTGTGCTTATGGCAGGGGGGTTGGAACTGGATGATCTTAAGGTCCTTTCCAACCCTAATGATTCTATGATTCTATGAAGTACTGTGTCTGGATGTGGTACTTCATAAGCATGTAAGCTGAAGACTGAGAAAGGTGAAAAGAGATACAGTTTGTCGAAAGGATAAAATGGGGAAAAAAGACAAGGAGCGGGTTTCTGAGAGGATGAAAGGAAGTTTGGCTGGTAAGATTATTCTGCTTGGACTTTTTTATCGAGCCCTCCAGAATCATGGCATCGTAGAATGGTTAGGGTTGGAAAGGACCTTATGATCATCTGGTTTCAACCCTCCTGCCACCTCAACTAAACCATGTTTCCCAAGGCTCTGTCAAAATTGACCTTGAACCCTGCCAGGGATGGAGCATTTATGACTTTGGGCCACCTATTCTAGTGCTTCATCACCCTCACAGGAAAGAACTTCTTCCTTATATCTAACCTGAAAAGAAGACAATCCCTTAAAAGCACAATATTTCTTCTGTACAATACAAATATTTGATATTTTAAAATAAGTTATAATTTCATACTGATATCACATAGAAACTGAAAAAATTAATTTATTGCAAAAGCTTAGAATCTCACAATGAGATAACCTGATGGAGCTGTAAGAGAAAGTTTCAGGTCCATCCTAGTTAGTCTAATGCAAACCAGACCTTTCCACTTGGTGGTTACTCTTGCTAGCAACAACAACTAGCACCAGTCCCGTTCTCACTGTTGCTGCAGATCTGACGCACTTTTATAGAGCCATGGTCCTGCTCAGGCATCCATCTGAGACGTAGAAAAGTAACCTCCAGTGTCGTGGTCTGATTTAGGCATATGGTTTTCTCTGTCTGCTGGGCACTGTTCTGGTTGGACACATTTTAGAACATCTCTGCCCTTCTGTGTCTATCTTATTTAAAGAAAAAGATATTTTCTGAAACTGGAAAATATTTTTTTACATTTTTTGTGAAAGCTGGCATATGCATGTTAAAGCACTTAGTGCCAACAAATCATTGGTTGGTTTGTTTTTTTTTAAAGTGAGTTTTTGCGTGCATATAATCATCTACCTCTATCAATTAGTATTTATTATGCTTTATAATGTAAGAATCTGGCTGCTTGCAGGGCAGTCCATGGGCAGCTGAGAATTGGCTACCCAGACCTGCAATTCTGGGTAGGCTAGCTTTGAACAAGCATCAGAGATGAAAGGCTAAGTGGTCAATTTCCTAAACCTTATAGTTAGTTTTGTAGTGCCATCAAATATAAGCACATCATCATAATTTTTAAATGTAGTAATGTTATTGAAGAACTATTAATTTCTAATAAACCATAATATAGATGTTTCCAGTTTAAAAATGCAAGTTTATGTTTGGTTTATGTTTTTTGCTTATTGTATATATATATAAAAGAATCAGTATTTCTCCAGCTTGTGTAATAGCTAAAGTTGGTGATAAATGATCTATTTTCACTAGAAAGCACAGATTCATCATCAATGCATTATTCTGTCTTATCTGAGGTGGGGAGGTGACATTACCCAGAAGTGTCAAATGCATGCCAGGCTGGAAGAACTCTGCTGTTCATCTCTTGCATGGGAAGTATGGCATAGTGCACAGGGCAGAGTTACTTCTGTTGTCTCCTTAATAAATCAAAGCTACTGTCTGTGCTGATCAAGGACAGAAATCTTCATGGTGCCACACTGTACTTTGCTGCACCTCATGAGTGCTGTGCTCTAGATCTGTGTTTGCATCTGTGATAAATAGAGGTGGTCGCTAATGTCCAGGTATAGTGAGGAAACAATTAATATAAGGAAAAAATTATTTAGATCTTTTTCAATTACACATTCAGACACAATATTAATAATTTCTAAGTACCCAAAAGGGAATCTAAAGTTTATCCTAAGTGCAGCGATGAAAAAAAAATCCATCAGCGGCCCTATTACATACACTGAAGTGTGATTAGTGTGACATTTTGTGGAGCAGAAGAGAGTGCCTTCTTTACAAAGATTACTTCATTTGACCTGATCTGCACTGAAGAATAGGTAATGAGGGTAAAATAAGTAGGACTAGAACAGAAATGGAAAGATCTGATCTATAAGGTGGCATAGAAACACACCAATTCGTTTGAGATACTGAAAAAACTTTGCAGATAAAGATGCCAAAAGGGAACCATTCTTGCTTAAATTTGGCTGTTTTGTATAAGTTTTAGTCTAAAAGTCACACATGATGCTTTGAAGAAGGGAGCGGGGCTTGTGCCTCTGTAATGCAAAATAGAAGAAAGTTGTTCATCATTATCCTCAGAAGAGGTATATTTTAATGATAGGCTGATTTTTCTGCATATTATATAATGCTCTGTTAAGTGAAACACTGAAATATTTATTTTCAGAGAACAAAAAAGGCAAAACAAAAAAAAAAAAAAAAGAAGAAAATTCAGTAATTATTATGCCTCGTTTAAAGTTATCCCTTTAAGGTGATGAGAGATCTTTGGAAATTGAAGTGTATACAGTAGTCATGATTATTAACATGTTTATTATTAAGCACAATATGGTGATATTTAATTGGTGTGCGCTGATGGTTGTACTATAATACACAAATGGCTGTTTTCTGCCTGGGAAGGTAGAAGTCTGGAGCAGGAAATCTGAACAGTAATTTAAATAATTTATCTAAATGAGCCCAGTGGGCTGCTGGCAAGCTGAAGGAGCTGAGATTTCCATGGGGGACTGTGTATTCATGGGCATAGGGGAGACGGTGCTCCCTAAACCCCAGCCAGCTGCATGTCTCCTCATATAATGTCTTTGCATCAGAAGATGGCAGCAAAATCTTATGAATTGTAACATTTGCTATCCTGCAAACATTTCTATTGTTAGGATACCACAGATGCTGTTAGGGGTCCTCTGCAGACAGATTTGACTTGACTTCCTTCTTCAGCCACTTCAGAAAAAGCCTTATTAGATGCATTAAATGCAGTAGACTGAATCCACTCCCTTTTTTCATTTAACAGAGTAGCTGTCATAAAGATGCTTTAACAAGGTCACTCTTCATACTGCCTAGCAAAAGCAGATTCCATAAATGTCCTTAACCCAGCTGGGACCATGTGGAAGCTCTGCTGCACTGCAGTGCTGATGGGCTCATCTCACTCACTTGGGGGAGGTTGTGCAGTTGGAAGGGCCCCACTCCAGAGACCCTGGCCACAGCCATCCACCTGGTCAGGGGAGCTCCATCCTTGTGGCATCATGAAGCTGATGTCTTTGGACAAGTGGATGAAGGTCTTATGCTTCTATCCTTTGGCTGGACCAGCTGTGCTTTGGATGCTCTGTCTCTGGTGGCATCACCCAGGGTGGACCATTTCTTGGCTAGTTTATCCAAGCCCTTTCAGTGCGGATTTGTGGATGGTCACCTGTGGGTGTCTGGCTGTTCATGCCCTTCGCACAGTGAGCACATGGCTCTCTTTTAAAGTGTCAGGAGTCAAAACTTAGGTTTCTATATGCCACATTGGCTCTGGCCTCTGTTTTTTAGCCATCACTTTTTATTTCAGTCAAATACATAACATTGTAGTTTTGCATTTTTGTGTATATTTACTCAAGGTAAAGTATTTGAATGCTGCAAGGATGCTACTGTTGTGATGTCGGTTCAGCTGGAGCATTCACTAATTGTTTTAATCTATTCTTGGCCCTTAGTTGCTTTTTGGGAGCCGAGTGTCTATGTTAGAGCTAAGATTTTCTTAGAGGGATTTGGTTGCAAACTGATGTGCATCTTTCTATAGAAAGAGCATAACCAAAGGCACCATGCATTTCTCCTCTGGAAACACCACTACACAGCCCTTATGTCTGCTGAGTCTACACAGAAATGACAGATGTTGACATTTCCAGTCTTTTAATAGGAATTAATATTTGTGTATGCAAGTGCTGATAACATCTTAAAAATAATTGCAGGTATTGCGTGACGGGAATCGTGATTTGATCCCAAAATTGCATTCCGTGTTTTGTTTTTTTTTTTTTTTTTTTTTAAACCCATCAAGGCTTTTATGTTAACTTCAAAAATAGGCATTGCATTTTTATATGGCATTGTGGGTATTTTCTCTCTAAAGAATTGTCTGTAATATATGATCTGTAATTAGGAACCAATTTAATAATTACATGTCCTGCAAAGAAATGTTTCTTGAGAAGGGTTTTGTTCTTCTGCAGCTGCTGGAAGCACAAAGATATGGATTGTAAGAAATACTTCTGATGAAAATGAACTTCTGAGGGCAAAGTATCTTCAGAAGGGATCAGAATTGCCGAATGATGAGTATAGTATATCATATAGACTTTGCCATAACATATATGGTCTGTAGAGATGTACATCTATCTCGTATGCATGCATAGTAGAAATCACTGTGGATGAAAAAGGATTAATTTTTGTGACTGCTTAATGACATTTATATGTGAAATTTAGCAAGTCAAAGACTGTTTATATGGCTTGTCTTTCCTTTAGGCAATGACATGACAAAAAAGCTAAACTAAAACTTCTGAAACAGGTTTTATAAGGTTTCTTACCTATGTTTAAAAGGAAAGAGGAAAACCTTTATCAACTGTATTATTAACTTAAGGCTAATTCAGAATAATTTTAGCCTTAAACATGAATAATTTCAGACTGACCTGATGACAGATTAAAAATCACTCCTAAACTATGAAGTTCACATAAAGGACCATATACTCATTTCATTAACTTCTTCTTCCAGGCAATATTGTACTTTAGAAATTATTTAAATTGTTGAAATTCATGGCAAAGGCTTTTTGGAAAACTGCCTGCACTAGGAGATACATATAATACAGACACACATTTTTGGCTTGCGGAATGTGGTGGTGTATGAATTGATCATATAAAAAAGGCGTATTTCTTGGTAAGATCTTCAAAGAATGTTGTGAAGTTCTAAATTTATGGAAATGGACAATAAGTGTGCTGCAGGCTAGATTCAGTGTCTCCACACGCACTTTTTACCCCCGCCACATTATAGCATTGATAAAAGTTGAATGAGGGATGTCATTGGACCCAGATGGTTAATAAAGACCAAATAATTTACTTCAGAAAACTGAGATTCTTTCTTCTTTTCTTTCCTTTTTTTTTTTTTTCTTCTGTGAAAAAATTCTTAGTGCCATTTATAATTTCTACTGAGATGCCTTAGCACAGTGGGTCACTGTGTTGGTTCTCAGAGCTGCACAAGGTATGGTCAGAGATGGACCAAGTGGTGGTGGGTGGCAGAACTCCATGCAGATATTTTCAGCTGCAGAGCACAGTAGGACATGTCTCCTTGTGTGACAGGGTAAGAAAGCAGTTTAACAGTGGATTTCCAACTATGCGGAGACAAATGCACTGAGAGTTCTCTTTAAGGACTAGTGCTTAACTGTGATTTGAAATATTAAAGCAACCTCATTTTCAGGTGGCAGGACATTCTTGTGTAAAGCCATATGTTGTACTCGCTGGGGAGAAGAGGCTTGGTCTGGGTTTGCAGAACATGACAGTGTTGAGAAGATTAACCTCCAGCACTGAGGCAAGTTCAGGGTCTCAGCAGTTTACATCTCTCCTCTGTCCTTTCTTTAGCTTTTACAAAAGAGAGGTGTATAGAGAGGGCAATCAAGTTTCTTTCTTTACATTGTATCATGTGCTGAAGAGTCAAACCCCATAGATATTTAGGCTGCTCCTGTTCCTTCTCCTAGACTTGAAAAGATTAAAATTGAATTTGCTTTAAATAAAAACCAACAGTCAACCTGGTAAGGTAGATTTTTCACTTTAGGCAGGTGTTTCACTTTATTGGCTGATATGTTTGAGCAGAATCTCCTTGGCGTGGGAATGGGTTATTTGGCTTCTTCTTGGACACCTGCCTATGGGGACTGTGAGCTCATGGTACGATGTCAGTCTAAGTCTTCCTGCAGTGATTCGTTCAATTGCAGAGGTAAACCCACCACACCAAGACCTTTGGTGGCTGCTCCTGCCGGTTTTCAGCACTAGGGATCTGAGTGAGCATGTGTTATGTCCATCCATGCAGGAATATCACTTGCAGCACTCGGGGCTTTGGCAGAAAGGGGATGGCTGGTGTCTGTTGTGGCTTTACTGAGGCATCAGCAATGTCTTCTGCAAGCCTGTCCTCTGAGAGCTGGCTGTGGTATTTGGTGGTAATGATGGTATAGCTATAATCTCAGCTAGCACTTCTTTGTTCAAATGAAGTGACTGTTTTAAGTAACTTGCATTTCTAAATGTAGTCCATCATCTCCAGTCAGTTTTTTGAAGTAGGCTTGGTTTAGTGGAGCCATCTTTTGAAAACTATAGGCTATTATAAAACCCCAAATGGAGATGCAGGTAGGTTGTGATAACAGGAATATTTGTCATATCAAGTACGTGCACATCTGGTATGCTGGGACATTTCTATAGCATACCAGGAAAACCCCAAGAAGCCCGGTGTTAGGAGGAGATGTCTACTCCCTGCTGACAGCCAAATTGCAGATTGTCATGGCTAATTTTATATTCAAAGTGTCTCTAACATTGCATTTCCACATAAAAAATTACTGTCTTTGCCCTCGGAACATTATAAAGTGGCCTGAAACTATACTGAATAGTCTAGGTATTATTTTATACCTCTCACTGAACAAAGAGAGTGAGGAGTTGCTTATCCCCAGATAGAGGATGAATATGAAATAGTGCAACAGAGTGTTTTGGTCTTGTGCGAGGATTGATGGATTTGGGCAATGTGGTTTTTGTTGGTTTTTTTTTTTTTTCTTTTCCTCCCCTGCAACCAAGTTCTAGTCAAAATCCTTCCATTCAGTAACTCACTGTCTAAAATTGAGCTGCTTTATGTACCTTGGACTAATACCCATATTTTACCCTACCATTTCTAAAACAAGTTAAAAACTCGTCACTTTGGAAATTGTAACACACAGGGTCTGGGAAACTAACAGACAAACATTCCAGTGGTTTTTCTGTTTAAAATATTTTATATTATTATAATTTACTAAGAATCAGGATAATTTTTAAATAGCAACATATGGCAATTACTACTGAAAATGTTTCTAAGATACTTCTGGCTTGATTATGTCATTGCTGTAAGTGTTATTAAAACAATGTGAAATTCCTCTGGAGTTGAACTATGTGTTTGTTTCTACAGGGTAATTTCCTGAAGCATAAGAGATCTATTCAATTAATCATGCCATATTTAAAGGGCAGCATTTGCATTGGTATGACCAATGAATTGTAACTAACAATTTACTTTTTATAGCTGAAAGGAAAAGAGAACATACAGTATTTGTAAATGATCCATAAACATCTCTCTTATACAAATCACAGCTGTACATTTAAAATTTCCATTTAGGATAATGATGAAAAAAACCCTCAAAACCAAAAAAATCAACCAGCCAAAAAAACATCTTGATGAAGACCCCTGGAAAACTCCTGAACTCACTTGTTCACATTGATGAGTAATTTCACGTTTTAAGTGATGTGGAGAGGCTGGGATGGCACTTCCCAAACTGTGCACACTACAGTGTGGCAACCCTCAAAGGTCTGGTTGGTTGTTAGGGGATTTTTCATGGTGTTCTACTTGGTTTTAAGCAATTCAGCACAGATGTCTGTTAGGTTAATCTGGAGTTATTTTAACATTGAAAAGAATACATCTGGGGAAGTTTTTGTAGACTTTTCCTAAAGAAAAAGTAGTCATGTGAGAATTGATAGCTAGCAATATCCGCACAAATTATAACTAGATAAATCTGCCATAATTGAATGGGCTCAGGCCATGAAATGCTTAAATTCTAATATAAATTCAGAGGCTATCAGTAATTATTCTGTTTATTTTTGTGAGCTGGTGTGGCAGTGTCATAAGAGATGTACTGTGCCCAATATTTCTTTAGGTGACTCACTTCTGGCCTTCAGCAAAGCATTTAATGCATCCATGGTTTACCTGGAAGAGGGGACAGTGTTGCTTTTCTCCATGTTATAGCTGGCTCCAGACTTTGTGAATTAATGTCTGAAAGATGGTTTGAGTTCTTAAAATAAAACATGCCTTGGATGATTCAGTATTTGCCAGGGAAAATCATACTTTGCTAGCAGCTAATGCAGAAGGAGTTTGAGATACTGCAGTCACCTTCTGTTAAATGTTGAGAAATCCCAAGCGTCATAAAAAAATTGAAGGGGTAATTGATTATATCTATTTGAGTAAACATTAGAATTGAAGGAAGATGGCAGTCGAATTTTTTTATATTTGAGACAGACTATATATCTGAAACTTACTGTAGTATCACCTTTGGGAGGTTGTGATAAATGATGACTTTTTAGCAGCAAATCTCTGCATATCATACATTATTGGTTGCAGAAGTGCTGGGTTTGCCCTGCATTTCCCCTTCATACGCACAGCTGGCTGGACAGTCTCTACAAAGGCAGCTCCTGTCTGCCCTGAGCCTTCCTCATACCCTGTGGAGGTGACACTGACTCTGGTGAAGATCCATGAGGGTCTTGAGGGAATTCAGATGCAGAGTCAAGAAATTCACACTGGGATGGAAAGAGTGATGGTGGGAGGTGGAAAGATGTTGACAAGTGTGCCAATGAGAGGATTAGTAGTGCAGAGCCGTTAATCCTCCTGCTCCTGCTTGATTGCCTTTGGCAGAAAATAAGATCGGGTAGACTTCAAATAAATCAAGCAGTTGGCTGTCTCCTGGCTGACTACTTCTGTAGATACGTGGCATCAGTAAAGCTCTTGCCTCCACTGCCTCCTAAGGCGTTCAAGCGGTGGCCTTCTGTGGCTTCCTAAATCACAGTGATGTACAGTTTGCCCCACTGCCTAAAACAACATCTAGAATCTAGATTTGCAGTTCCTGGTTTTTTTCCCCTGTTGTTTGTTTTGTTTTGCTTTGTTTTGTTCTTTTTTTATTCCATGCACCTCATAGGGAAAGTGAAGCTCAACTGTGGTATGACCAGCTTTCCATGGGCATGTGAGGTAAACTTGGTGCAGTTTTGCCAGTTTTGTTACCTCAACTAGATACTGATAGTGCCAAAAACAGCCCCTGTCCAATTCTCCTTATTAAAAAAAAGAACAAACCAAAAACGACAACAACAACAAAAAAGCCACAAAAAGCAAAAAAAAAAAAAAAAAAAAAAGCCAAAAACAAAACCCCTCCCCCAAAACAAAAACAACAACAAGAAAAAAAAAACCCAACCAAAAAAACCCCAACCAAAAAAAACCCAAAACCAGTAACAACAACAACAACAAAAACTCCTCCTCCACCACAAAAAAAAAAAAAAAAAAGATAACCAGGATAAATTTTTCTGTGACCAGCCTCCAGAAGAGTTAAAGAACTGAACTTCTAAAAAGAGAACACATGGAGACTCATAAAACCATGGCTTTGGTAAGTGAGAGGGAAACCTATACATGCATAGCATTTTGTGTATTGTCTGATGGGTGTTTCAGGCACACTTTGTCCTACACTCAAAGATGCATCAGGTTTAGACAAATCTACAAACTGGCCTGCAGCCTTGCCCTTCTTGCGTTAAAATCTACTCATCTGCATAAAGGCAGGATTTCTACCAGTTCTAGAAATGGTCACTAAATTCCATTTTCTCATTGGTTTTCTTCTCCAACAGTACATGATAGATATTAATTTTATATTTCTCCTGCAGTTTTTGTCATTCTAAGTAATCTCCTAATTTCTGAGACAGTAAATCCTTCTTTTACAATACACTGAAAATGTAGCATTTCATGAATATGGATTTACAAATCTAATTAAGCTCCTAACACCAAGTGCTTTGGAAGATATAAAATAACCAAGTACCTGCTTTTTCGAAGGAGGTGGAACTATAAAATTAAGTTAATGTGGCACTCAGATTTCTTTTCATAACCTTATTCAAACTGGTAAGTGTGCTCAGAATACAAATGTGATGTTGTGGCCCTAAAGGGGGGATGTAATATGGTGGCCTTTTTAATATCACATGATTTATTTGACCATAACAGCTTTTGTTAGAAATGGAGCTGATGTGCAGAACTGATGTTGCAGAGGAGGGGGCAGGAATAAAGAAGCAACTTCTACACGATGGCTAAAAGTAGAAGTGAGGATTCTCTTTTCCATAGCTCAAAGCCACTCAGTAATAGTTACTGTTAGCATGTAATGTCCTACCTGATAATTGAATTTTCCCTGATGTTTGCAGCCAATCTGTAAGTTGTATTGCCAGTCCCCACTTCCCCAACATGACACCAAGGTCTGTTCCCACTAAAGACACTATACAATTTGGTTTTCAGATGTTCATCTCAATATTTTTAGAGAGCTACAGTAGTTTTTTATAATACCTTGAAAAGGTGATTTCTCATTAACAGCCCTGTGGAGCTGGAAAGGAGGAATATTGCAATTTTTGCAGAAAATAAGTTAAAACTAAGAGATAGGGTCAAAAGGCGTGGCATACTACTTTCCAAAAGTGCTGGTTTCATTTGCAGTTTATCTCAGCTAGCTTTTCCCAGATTCAGGGCAAATCAGCAATGCTCTCACAATCAGGAACTAAATGGCTGATAAAGTTGAAACTCCTCATTAGAAATTCCTGCAATGTGTTAACCAAGCACATAAACTCCCTTTGTCTGTTGCAATAAAATATATATTAAGAAAAAAAACCCAACCCAAACTAGAGTATATTAAATCCCTGCCTTGGGACAATGGCAACCATCTGATTTCAAGCAACCAATGTTCAGAGTCTTCCATGAAAATACAGTACTTGAGGAGCAGAATTATTTATTATTTATTTGGTATGATAAAACTAAAATTAAATATATATGTGTATATACAGAAGAGGATTGTATTTTTGAACAGACTAAGTTTTTTCATTTTGTTTTCTTTTATAATCTTTGCTCCAGTAGTTAGGTGCAATCTGGTAGTGTTTTGAAGTTTCCAAAATCCCTTTGGCCACTTGGGCTTTTTAATTATGCTCAAACCTCTTAAAACTACATCAGCAAAGAGTGCTCTTTAGAATTTGCCTCTTATAAAGCTGGGGAAAAGCCAAATTCTGTCACTTCTATTCTGTAACTAACACTTTTGGCAGAGCTTAAGACTGAATACTAAAATACTGAATAATTGACGTTCTTAGACCCAAGTGGAGATTTTCTTTTCATCTATACAAGGCAGCTGTTCCTTCAGATGCTTGTAAAGTGTCTGAATGAGGAAAAATGATCCATATTTGAGCCCTATTTGAGAAGCTGGTGCAGGTGAAGTGCAGGCAGCCATGGTGGGATGCACACCTAGCAGAGCTGTTACTTAACAAAAGAGGACTAAGGACTGCAAAATATGTAAAAGCTAATTGAAATTAAATGCTGTAGCATTATTTACATACTTTAATAGCCATAGAATTTTATTTAGTGGATAGAAATATTATAGGAAGCAATCTAAGGGGAGAGTAAGAGATAAAATAGGAGTAGGAACAATTGAAAGGAATAAAAGAGAAGTGGTGCAGGATGAATATTTGTAACAGAAGTGCAGATAAATGGAAACGTAGACATGCAGCACTAAGCTTAGCAGAATCATAGTGGTGAAAGGTGAGTAGTTTGCTTCAGGCTTGTGGTAGTTCTCCAGTGTATTCCAGCATGACACATCTGGAGAGGCTGCACAGCACTACCAGAGGTGCAGCAGGGTTTAGAATGAAGATGCTGGAAGATGCTCTGATTCCCTAACCTTGGTTTGTATTATATCTCATCCTGCAAAGCAAGCATTTTTAATATAAAATTCTGTAGTCCATTTGAG
This sequence comes from Loriculus beryllinus, assembly GCA_039877255.1. Classification (NCBI taxonomy): domain Eukaryota; kingdom Metazoa; phylum Chordata; class Aves; order Psittaciformes; family Psittacidae; genus Loriculus; species Loriculus beryllinus. The sequence continues at coordinate 41,499 of JBCJKH010016378.1, forward strand.
TGGAAATGCCAATAAATTTGTTTGGTTCAAGCCAAATTTCTGTTCAAAGTACTAATTTGGATTACAAATGCGCAGCTCTCGTGCTCCTTATTTTCATATATGATGTAGGAAAAGCCATGTTTATTTCAGATGATTGCCTGACATTTGGATTTTTTCATTTTAAAAATACATTTTAATACTTAAGGTGTTGATTAAGCATAACCTGTTCCTGAAAAAAGAAAATTAAGCTTTGACAATGAATATTAGTTATATTTTTCTGCTTTGAGAATGCATGTAGCTATTTAACTGGAAGTCAACTATATTGGCTGAATAATTAATAAAGTAAGTTTTTCATTGCCATCTTTAATTGTATCTAAAAAAATTGCCTGGAAGACTTTGCCTTGGAGGGCTAGCATTGTCTTTCAGGGAGAACTTTATTATTGAACTCTTTTCAAGCTACCATCACTGCCTTTGACTAACAGGGCTATATTGATTTACCCCAGACTGGATGCCCACTGCTAATCTACATTCAGTTTAAAAACACTGCATTAACAGAATATTCACACTGTGACACAACCTTCCCAAGGTAAAGCTGGCAATGTCTCCAGCTTTTCTTAGCCTGATAAAAGGCAACACAGTGAGGAGAAAGTGGTTGCGTATGAGTAGAGGAGACTCAAGCTGTTTACTTCTGAAACTCCTGTGACAGGCTTTGTGCAATGCTTGTCACCTTCCAGACACTTGAAGTACTCGTGTTTTGCAATATGCTCGGGTAGGGGGAGGGAGAGGGTTTTATGTAGGTTTGTTTTTTTTTTTTTTCTGGTGGTTGGTTGTTTTCTGTGTTTGGGTTTAAGTTTGTTTTTTTTTTTTTGTTTTTTTTTTTTAACATTCCCCCTTTCTGGTATGTCAGAGTTCCAATAGACTCAAAGTCCAAACCCATTAGAAATCATTCCTTCCTTTGCAGAGTAGATAGTACCTGTGAGTAAATACAGCATCCTTAAAAGCACTGCCTGCCTCTCAGATTGAGAACGGTAGGACATTCAGTATCATGGAGTGGCGTGATGTGATTGAAAAGGAAATATCATCTTAAATAGCATCTTTGAGAAATAGAACATTTCCAAAGGGAGAAAATAGCATATCTTTTTATACAGTCTCTTGTCTCTCTTGTCTCTTCAGCACAGTTTGGTATTTAAACAAAATTTTGAATAATTGAAAATCAAGTTGAGGGGATTCACTAGCATGTGCACAGGAGTCAGGCAGTTGCACACAACCCAGCTGGCTTCAGCTAATTTCTGGGCTCCAGATACTGCCTCAGCTGTAGAGGAAATCCTTCACAATCCTTTCTGATTGACAAAAACGATGAGTCAAAAGCCCTAACAAAATATCTAAGGGAAAATAATAGCAATGTTATCTGAAACTCAAAGACTGAAAAAGAAAGCACAAGGACAGTGTGGAGTCTCTTATAACAGCATAAAAGAAAACTGTGTAGGGCAACACACACTGCTGCACTCTTGTGATGAACATATAAGGGGAAAAAGAGTCTTAAAACTATTTAGCAGGGAAATATAAAGCAGATTTGGTCAAAAGCCTTTAACATTAAAAAGTGGCATAAAGCAAATAAGGAAACACTGGAGAAACCAAACCAAAACCATTTACAAAGAAGCTTCCTGATTCCAGGCCAGCCCTTGATAAAAATCCACCTTCTGCCTCCCTG